>JAYJMH010089967.1:0-31189 GCA_036873815.1 Phacellophora camtschatica
TCGAGATGACTTGTTTCCAGCAGGGAACACGGGTGAACATGCCGCTTCCGGGCATGGGACCGCTGGCTTAACGTCCCTTCCGAAGGACGAGTCAATCTGAGGATTTTGTCAGTGGAATAGCAGCTTCACATTTTGATGTTTATACTATGTGTTTGTCTTAACTTTGGCCAAATTGTCTTGTAGAAAATTGAAGCATGTTTTTTGGAGAAACTGTAAGAACTGTAAGATTATGATGAAACTGTCATGCAAATTGACCATAGAAGAAATGTTAAACTTAGTATACGCTATAAAAGGCTGCAGGGATAATAAGTGAATACATTGTAAATAGATATAGCTTGATGATATGCGAGCCCCTACTGATTGAAGTGACGTCAAAGCTATCGAAGAACGTAGTGAAAAAGGGAAATGTCCTTGTGTAGTCACGAAGCACGTTTTAGGAGTAAGCACGTTTTCAATATACGCACTTAGGCACCGTTTAGACCGTGTCGAGTTTCTTTTTGTCGGATGCAAAAGTTCTTGGTTTGTTTCTGTTTACTCCTTGCCGGTGCAGCTTTTGCTCCGTATCGGTACAATAGTGTTCTGCCTTTTTAGCAAGTTCAAAATGTATTCCGATCTGCAGAGCAAAAGTTTATTTCGCTAATAATATTCATGCGACAGACTGCCCCGTGTAAACAGAGCCTTGGTATTGTTTTTTAGTTGCATAATTTTGTAATCCATTTATTCCTAATTTTCAGGGCAAGCTTTTGATGGATGAACGTAAATTTGAATTGGCAAGCTTTACTATCAAGTGAGTTGATTTCTGTAGAATTAATTTATGGATGTACGATTGACTTTGTTTTCTTTTAAATAATGTTCTCTATATGCAAATTAAAATCATTTGCGTTTAAAATTTACAGTAATATCATAACCGTGGGCATCGTTTCTTTACTTTGAAGTATATCAGGAAGATTGGCGATTTAGACTGTGACATCAATGAGATAAAATATGTGTATATTGTTGCATTGCTAGCCTCGTTTTATTTCTTATTATTAAATAGACAATGTTCAGAAATGTGCAAGGGTACTGGAACATCACCAACTCAGAAAGCTGCTGTTGAGACATTTCTGAAGAACTATAGCCAGGTACAAAATTTATGTTCATTTCTTGTGTTGTAATCTTTTGTTTATCTTAAAACAAAAGGCTAATTTCTTGTCCTTGTATTTATCTTGTGTTTTTTTGTCTGTTTTGTTTGTCTGTTTTGTTGTGTTTACCTTGGGTGTTATGCATTGGACATGACTTTTAATGTCACGAGTCTTTAATTTGCGATTTGACTTTTTTGTGACTATTTTTGCTTTTCATTTTCGAATATTTTTGCAAAACTTCGCAAGGCTAAGTGTTTAGTATCATAACTATGTTTCACATCGTATGACGGAGTACACATTGATATTTTTGCAAATTGCTACACAATTCTTAAAATGAAAATTTAATGCATTCTGCATGGCCCAAAATATTTTATTACTAAGCCCTACCTAAAGGTAGCTATTATTTAATAAGCAGCAATTCCAGTTTTCTTTATATTTTCATTGTATAATTTACAATTCGAGATTGTTTTCAATGAGAGAGAGAGAGAGAGAGAGAAGTTGTTACACATGCGAGCTTCAATATTTTTAAAGCACAAACTTTTCCTTCCCGGTAGCAGAAGATTTTATGTCGTATCTTCTCGTTAACGTTAAATTTTCAAGGCAGATTAAACAATCGGTCATATAAATAAATATTCTAGTGTACATCGGCAACAAAAGCTTAAATGTTTTCTTGGCACGAAAACTCATTGACTTAAATCTCAGAAATTTAAATACGGAATCTTCCCTATCCTAATTAGTGATATTTAATTGAAAGACAAAGAAAATAATGTCTTAATGTTTTGCAAAATCATGGCGTTTTGTAGATAGATTTAAAGCTTCTTTTTAAATGAAAACTTTTAGAAGGAATTTCTGATATCTACTGGTAGATCGTTCCATAACTTTGCCCCTAGATATCGAATAGACTTCAAACCACATTGAAGACTGAATTTTTGAATAAAAACAAATCACAATTTTTGAGTCAAATCACCATCGTAAAAAACTTTTGTGTGTTTATCCATCGTGTGCCTTCGAATAAGGTAGGGTTGTGGCGTAAAAACACTGATAATAATCCGTTTTAAGGCAAACATATTGGATACAATATATTTCTTATTTTGATAACTGACTGTTTACAGGCGATACACATACTTGAACAAACCGTGAAGAGCAAACATGTTCCCCAGTTGTACATTCTTCTTGGGAAGACGAAAATGAAAGCTAAATTATACAAGGAAGCAATCGAAAGTTTTGGCACTGCATTGAATTTAATGGTAACAGTATATTTTTATATATATATTTTTTACTTGTTTTTGAGTTTCGTCAACAGGTCTGTAGCCAGGGGGTAAGATTACGACTGGTAAGCAAGAAAATGTCTCAAGATTTTAAAAAAACGTGGGATGTTTGCCTACTTTTATCTTGGTTAAAGAGTGAGCAATTTGAAAATTTGAAGATATTGTGGGTAGATATAAGGTGAACTTAGATAAGAACATTTATTTGACTAAAATCGGTGATGCCATTTTGAAGCGAGATGGAACTTTGTTAGAAAATAAGAAAAAAAGAACTTTGGAGAAACTGGTCTGTTTTTATTCCTTTATTATTATAATGCAGGCCTGCTGTTGTCCCGTTAGAAAAGATTAATGTAAGGTAAAATCTGAAGGGACATGTTTTAAAAATTAGCTTCCTTCCTTCTCCTGTCGTCAAAGCCTGGCTCCGCTATCATGCGTTTTTGTAGGGTAAAGTCTCGAGATGACTTGTTTCCAGCAGGGAACACGGGTGGACATGCCACACCCGGGCATGGGACCGCTGGCTTTACGTCTCCTCCGAATGACGAGGAAATGAGTTGGTCAGTTGCCGGGAATGTTGCCCATCCAAGTGTTGACCCGCCTAGAACACGCTTAACTGCAGTGATCTGACGGGAACTGTTCAGTACGCTCAGCCACTGGTTTCCTGTCGATTCTGTTATTGAAAAGTGCTTGGCCAATTTCTATCTAATATTATTGACTTTACCGTATATTTCACTGAAGGCTGTTTTGTAGAATTCAATTTTGATAGGCCTATTTCATTTATTTCATGTTTAGCTGAAGTTTCGTTAAAACTTATATGTTCTAAAATATTGTAAAAACTTTGGGATTCGGAAGGATTTAAGGTGAAATTTTAAGAAATTTTGAATTGAAATGCTATGAAATTTTGAATTAAAAGGTGAAATTTTAAGAAATTTTGAATTAAAAGGCTATGAAATTTTAAGTGGCGGCATTGTAGAAACCTTGAAATGATTGACTATCAAAACATTGTGCCTGCATTTATAACAATTTTTATGTTTTTAACACATTGTAGAAGCCTTATGACTCGAAAGATGAATGGCCAATCCATGCTGCCGATGTTTATTTCCAAATTGGCATTGCTTATACCGAGATGGTGAACCACAGTAACGCTTTAGAAGCATTCAACAATGCTCTTAAAATCAACCCAGAATACCCTGAGGTATAACTGTTCTTACCTATTCGAATTTTTGATATTATTTTTTATTTTTGAGAGCAACAGAGGCGAATTTTGTAACAATAGGGAAATTGACACACTAGTTTCAAAGCCATTATCCCTCGAGAACAAAGCCAAACTCTCTCAACTGAAAAACCGAGAAAAGCAATGTTGCGGAGGAGATGTTTTCATTTTCCAGTTAAGAGAGTTTCGTTTTGTTCTCAAGGAATAATTTCTTTTAAACCAGTTGGCCAATTTCACTATTGTTACAAAATTCGCCTCTGTTGTTGAGAGCACTTATTCCATATTACGCTGGCTATTTACAGCTTTTGTTGCTGAACTGAATTGCTGAACACCAACATACAACGTTTTCTTTGTTATTCCATTCCTTCTTTAACTGGCTGGATAAATTTTGCCTCTCTTCAGAAAAGATCTTGTCAGCAAACATTTTTTTTATTGTTCACTGCAGCCTCGTTTCAAAAAGTTTTCATGAGCCAATCAATCGCTCTATTTTGTTTTCGTGGTATTTGATTGGCTTACTTTTAGGATTCTAATTTTGGCTAGTCAAGAATGTTCAAAGTTGTTGTCAGAATTGTGTGAAGCATTTCTGCTTGCATACCAGGAAAATCTACAATCACAACATAATGTTAGAAAAGATAAATTTTTCCTTCATGAGAATTATATTAATGGTAAAAAGGTTTTTAAAATAATTGTGAAATTTGGCTCGTAAACTTCGGAAATACTGCTGTCCAGCTAAAAATGTTGTAACAATGGTTTTTTTTATATGTTTTATGGTGATGATATTTTTTAGGCCTACTATCAACGTGGTCTTGCAAAGATGAAACTGCGTCATGTAAAAGCCATTCAAGATTTCAACAGAGCATTAGCCTACAACTCAAAGTTTTTTCTGGTAAATTTTATGTTCTCAGTTTGATGTTCCAATTTTTGATAACCGGAGTACCAGAGTACCGGAAACAAAAATACGGATTTTTAAATGTTTTAAATGTATTGTTGTAACGTTTAAATATTTTTAGAACTGTTCTCAAAGATTAAGAAGAAGGGAAAACTATTCTGGTGGCAACGATTTTCTATTTCAACTTGGTCTAAGAAATATAACTTACAGGGTATCCCAAAAATTCGTTCTGTTAAATCCAACAGATAACTAGCAAAATGACCGTATCTTGTTTTGCATAATGTTATTTCTTAGACTGTAACTTGAACTTTGATACAATTTTTTTTATATCGATTTGAGTGTAATTGAATTAGGATCTTTAAATCAGTCTAAAGACTAAAGCCATTTTTGTCATTTTGAAGCGAAAACAGCGCTTCACAGATTTTTAAAAACAAGAACTTCCATTATAAAATATCTGATATTGATGAAAAATTGCAATGATAACCAATATCATACCTGAAAAGCTGTTATTACTCACTTTGAATATACTTACAATTATTTATGCAATTATTATTACTTTGGTAAAGTGTAGAATACGTTCTCGGTGCTATTTTGTAGGCATTCTTGAGCAGAGCAGCGTACTACGGAATGAAAGGGAGATATGCAAAAGCAATCATGAATTGTAACGAGGCTATCAGGCTACAACCATTGAGTATACGAGGCTACCTTTACAGGTGATTCTTACTTTGCCTTTATAGAGTTTAATACTGGACTTTAATGCACAAGATCTGCAACGTCGCTTTCTTTTCTTGACATAACTGATAACTTTTAAAAGACTGTCTTCAATTTTTGTATTATTTCCATCCATTTGATTTTCAGTCAGATTAGCTTGAAACTGATGTTAGAATGCCACCACACTCAACTTATTATCTCTTAAGTTCCATTTTAAAATGCTATAACTTTCTATTTTAAAGGGGTTCCGTCGTGTGCATGACCACTGAATGTTGTTGTTGTGTTTGTGGATCCACTGCTTGTCCGAAAGAACTGGAGAATCTAAACCGTTTTGCGGCGGCAATAAATTTCCTTAATCTGTCACGCAGATATTTTATTAAAATAAAACCTCGCATTTTAATGGGGTTCTAATAATAAAGATCAATTTCAAAAGTATTGAATTATTTGGAATAATTTATGTTCAATCATTAACCAATTATTAACCAATTACTAACCAATTATGTTCAAATGGATAGAGTCCAGAAAAATAACCAGCCCTCCTCCGAGTGTAAAGTTTGGTCTTTAGAAACCTTCCTCATTAAACAATGGAAACAATGGTTTAGGTGTGGCACCTTTTGTTCTCTTCAATCTTCCTGCTGCCAGTGGCTGTGTGGTCGTGATACTTTCCTGACTGTAAAAATGGGTGCTTTTTCACTCAAAATATTTCTTGGAACAAGGCTTGAGCAGAATATAATTATTAAATCAGAGCGGGGTTGTCGGTAACTAATTTACAGATTTGAATATGTTTTTTTTCGAAAACACAAAAAGTTCTGCGGCTATCAAAGAATAGGAGGCTTAGTTTGTTTTTATTGCAGCGTGGAAACGAATTTTTCCGGAATTTGTAATTAATATATTGATTGTTATTGTTTTGATAAATTGTATCAATTTATAAAGGCTAGTTTGTTAAATTTTTATGTAGAGGAGCACTGAAGTACTTCATAAAAGCCTACCAATTCGCCGTGAAAGATCTTACTGAAGCTATCAAAATTGACCCAAGTTGCAATTTGGCATATTTTAACCGGGCTGTTTGCTTTCAGGAAATGAAACACTATCAAAGGGTATTTATTATTTTTTTTGTAGAATATTTGATATTTAAACGTATATAGGTCGTAAAAGTAATGGTCTATAGACGGAATGTCTTCGTCTCCGTTCACGGCATTTGGTAATGTAAATGATGATGGCGATAACAGCGTTTGTGAAATCACGAAAGAACATCACGAAAGACCGATTATTAAAATTTGCAAGACGCGAGAGAGAAGTAGAAATATAAACAGATCGAAAGAAAGCTTTCCGTGGGCGCTATATGTACCACAAACGCGGGTCTTTGCGAACAATAGAAAAGGGTCGTGAATGATTTTAGGCCCAATTGGCGATAAAAAATGGCCGGTAGCAGGGTGTTTTTTAAATAACTGGGACAAAAATCTTTAACCGGGACAAAAATCGGGCTGTTAATGTTCTATGAACAGTTAACCAAATCAAAGCTCAGTTGGGAAATCTTCATGAGCATTTGTTTTTTTTACAGGCGTTGAAAGATTATGGAATTGTTCTTCTACTTGATAAGCGTGAAAACATGAAGGTATATAATTTCTCAAGTTGTTTTCTAATTAATCTTACTCGACAAAACAACTATCGACGAGGAAGTTTTCAGAGCCTCTTTATCATATTTATATACTGCTCCTTCTCTATTTGAACGTGCCTACCCCTATTCACGTTTTTCTCGCGGCTTTTTTTAGTTTTCCCTCTGTGGTGCCAAATAAATTCATTTATTTGTAGCTTACCTTTATTTCTTATACTTTATCAAGTCAATCGTTTTTAGTTTGAATGTATATTTTGAAGTCCCGCTTTAATTTTTAATGTTGCTGATGTACTTGGTGTCCCTAAAACGTAGTGCACGTCTAAATATGAAAAATAAGCCGCACAAAAGCGGACTCATATTTTATTTTATTTTAGATTTCAAGGTCATAAATAAAATTTTGATATGTTTCCCAGTAAAATTTGTTAAAAAGTTATGTACCGGGTTTACCAAAAAAACGTAACATCTTTGACGAGCTGCAAAAAATCGTGAACTGCATGGATTGCAATGGCTACAGTTGATATTCATGTCAAAGAGAATAAACTAGTTAAAAGTAATTTTCCAAAAGTTTTGATCTCGCCGAATCTATGGCCATATAGAAAACTATGGTATGAAAACTATATAGAAACTATGGTATCAAAGCTATATAGAAAACTATGGTATCAAAAGTGAAGGCACCAACTTTTGTGCATGAAAATAGAGAAACCAATATTAAACCTCATATTAATTTACAAATCTCGAAACAAACAATCCTGAATATAAAAATGTATTGGGCGTGTAATCATTTTCTACAAGAGGCACATTTTTACTAACTATTGGAAAATTTATTAGAAACCTCTATTTTTAGCTTTCAGTCAGATTTCTATTATCGAAGCTCGTAACTTCTCTTAAGCTCGAAGCTCGTGACTTACTATCGAAGCTCGTAACTTACTATCGAAGCTTCTTTATTTTTCAACCTGTTTGACTTGGGAATGTACCAAAATATAACTTTTTATATGCTAAGCATAATAAAATTGACAAATCTATTTTATCTTTTCTTTCCAAAAGGTTTTGCAAAATCGTGGTTTGCTATATCTAGAAGTTGGTGATATCCACAATGCATTGCAAGATTTTGCTGCAGCTTCGAAGGTAAGATATTTTTCTCTCAGCTTTCAACCTTTTTTGAAAGGGTTATATGGCATACCAATGACCAATTCAAATTTCGTATTTTGAAAGGGAAATAGATAGATAATTTCTCATTTATTCTATATGTTTTTGTTTGAGTTTGTATTTGAATTGATTTTATTTTCTTTCCGCCAACCTTCTCTAAAAAAATTAAACTTAACGGAAAAGATTTACCTGTTACGTGGAAATAGTTCCAGGCGTATAATGGCTAACGTTCTTCAGCATAAACTGGATTAGTGTCAATAAATTCAACATTGTATTGGATACTAATCGAGAACTTTTTACGGCTGAGTATGTCATGGTACAGAGGCGTTTTTGCAAATGAGTCGAATGGCAGTGGTTTTATTTTGTACTTAATTTTGCCTAATTTTATTACAGTTAGAACCAAGGAATCCTACAATGCATCATACACTTGGTATATGTTACCACAGGTAGATTTGTATTTGTATTTTTGTACTTTCTTCAGAAAGCAATCAAGGCATTTCATATTTAAATCCAGAAATATTAACTTACAGTTTGCTGCAAATCTCTCTAAAATTGGTTGTATATAATGACATTAGCATTCACATGGCAATCTTGTGTTTTAACCCAACAAAGCTTTGATTAGCAAGTATCAATTATTAGCGTTGTTTGGTTATTATTGTTAATATATTATAATTTAATATATTTTAAGCAGTTTCTTAACTATAAGGTTCCAAACGCATTTATAGGGTTAAAGTTTCTTATTTCAAAAATCACTAAATTGGTTGCACATTTTCTGTAAACTTCAAAAACATCAAATAAATTTAGTGGGAATGATAATATATGTGTATATAAGTGTAAATTCGTTAGTACATTAATCAAGTTTGGTTTGGGAATATAATATTATCAATATATCCATTGAATTTGCAATGCAGGATGCACTCATTATTTAAAACATTCTCCATTTTTATATGCCCCTTCACACAAGAAACTGTTTTTTCAGTTGTAGGCCAAGGCCAGTTTCTTATTTTTGATTCATTTTTCCAACATCCTCAGGCGAAAGTTTCTTTTCTGAGGGTGTTTACTATATATGTAATTGGTATCAATTTATATGCCTGTCTATTTTTCACATCTATGTAAACGTCCTCCCAGTTTTTTGGGACACCTTGATTGCTTATTCATTAATTCATTAGATGAAAGCAATATTTAGAACTGTTAGTGCACAAGTTATTTTTAACGTTATTCAAATTATTTTCTCTCTTCGTTATATTTTTAGTTTCGTTCGATAAGCAGCTGTTTAAATGTTGATTTTTTTCGCAGACTTGGAATGTTGGAGTTGGCAATAAATTGTTTTTCAAATGCTTTACGCACTGATCCTTTCTTTGTTGACGCTCTTCTTGGTAGAGGAAATGCAACCATGGATTTTGGTACTCTGCAGAGTAATAATAAAGCAAGGTAATTTTTTATCATCTTTGATGTTTGATTTCAGTTCATCTATTTTTCAGACTGTATTTGGACAAGCAATAATAAATCGAGATTTAATTTTTAATGTTCTACAAAGGTTTAATATTATGGATTTTTGTCTTGCATTTTTTATCAGGAGAGATTTTCTTCGAGCATTACACTTGGATCCACATTGCTTACAAGCACGTGTCAATCTTGCATACAGTCTACAGGTATTTTGTTACTCGTTTTAACCTTGTTTTCAGGGATATGCATTTTGAAGCGAAAAGCCATCGTACCTATCTTGCTTCTCTGACTTTCTGTTGGCTCAAACCAAAACGTAAAATCTAGTGTTAACGCTCTATCGATTTGAATTGTTATTTTTATTCGAATTGAGTTCAAAATTATGCAATAAATTAGCATATTCCCTCCAAAAACATTGAGGTTGGTAAAATAATTTGTTTTTTGAAAATTTCCTTGGAACAAGGATGCCGCTTTTTCAAAGGCTGCTTATTTTATTGCAGCTTTTGGTGAGGTGAGTTTTCCTTTTCAGCGGATTTTACGTGCTTTGATTCAAGTATTCACGTGCTTTCTAAGTTCGATAAATTATTCACCATATATGGTGGGCCATATTTATAAGTTATTTATAATATATATACTTAACATATCAGCTGTTAAAACGGTTACTCAATACCCTTAACATATCAGCTGTTTCTTTTGACACTGTAGTCTCTATTGAGAACAACATTTAATTTGTGCGTACTAACTTCAAATAAAGAAGGGGGAAAACTAGCAACAGAGGTGAAGGAATAACATTTGGAGAATATTTTCCATCTGAGTCCTTTTGGGAAGAATATTTTCCACAAGGACACGTCAAGGGTATTGAGTAACCGTTTCTTCCTACTTTTAGCTGTTGATTACCACTAATTTAACACCAAAAGAAAGAGACCTAGTGATTACCACTTCTGTTTTATTTTTCTGTGTAGGTAGATTTATAGAAGGTGTTTTCATGCTAGCTTATATTTGCAGGTACAAGGACGCTTTCAAGCAGCTTGGATGCAGTTCTCAAAATGCATTGATTTTGACGAAGGTACATCTAAAAATTACGTTACCATAAAGTTGGTAGAAATATCTGATAAATGTTTAGTCTTTAAATGAGAACCACACTAAATTATCTAGAGGAACACTTAATCTTCACGGCCTTGAACGAAACTTTTTACGCTGTTTTACAAACGTGGCTATTTTCTGCTCACTTTTCATTGTTGATATGTTGATTTTCAGTACACTTTTTGCATTCTGCAAATAAACATTTTTTTTGTGTTATATGCATACAATGATAGAATTCACACAACAAAAGATTGTAGTCCCGAAAAAACATTCTAATTTTTTAGTTAACTCTTCTGTGAATAAAAATTAATGTTTTACGCTTTGGAATAGATATAATTAAGGACATAATTTGTAAAACAAAAGACTGAAATATGAAGCGTGTGATAAAGCGATTTGGCACACCTTCAAATAAACAAAAAGCAACACATTTTGGAAACTTATTTTAAATTTTTTTAAAGGTTTAAGGTGGATTTTTGAAAAATTGCATATTGTTTTGATAGGATCAAGAAAGCATTTTCAAAACAAAATGTCGAGAACTGGCTATTTGTTACCATGTATAATGAAGATTTTACTCTTCATTCGAGCAGATAATCAAAACTTTTAAAATAGTGCCCCTTTCACTGCTCATTTTGATTTGTTTGAGTGCATTTTACATTTGTAAAATCAATCAATTCCCAACTAAAATTGCAAATGCTGATATATGTGACTTTCTAGTATATGTGAATTTTACCTTGATTTTGGCCAATTTCTTTAGTTGACAAAATCTCATCTCAAAACTAACCTTTTTTTTGTTTCCTAATTTGTTGCACATTTTGTAATTTTCTTTAGGTTTCACAGCTGCTTACGAAGGACGATCTATCATTAATCTTCAAATGGGAAACACTTTTGGTGCTTTCGTTGATATAAATACAGCACTAAAGGTTAGGCCAAATCTTCTAACTTTTTTTTACATTTTTACAGACAAATTAATTATGATTGTTTGTTTGAACCTTTCTTATATCCGGAGTTGTTTCCAGTCATTCTATCAAGATTTATTTCTCAGGGTTAACAGATATTATGCAACCTAATTCAAAATATTAGATTAACATGTACCTGAAATTAATATGGAGTTCTGTATGCACTTACCTTCGGAAAATATGACGTTTTACGTTTGTTTAGGCATGGGCCACCTTCCTGGTGTGAAAGTTAACGTCATCTAGGCAACAGATTTTTTTATGAACACACAACGTATTGGTATGCATAATGTTAGATATGCATATTTGATAAGTTAGATTCAAGATACTTATATTTCTTAAATGTAAAACGTATATAATTATTCTATTTGGTTGTATTTTTCTTTTATTCGGTATTTTTTGTACTCAATTTGCTTCTACGTTTGTTGTTGTTTTAAGCTTTTTATTAGTTAAAAGCGTATTATTATCAATATAAGATTATGCATTTTATTGAAAAGCCATAATATTTAATTGAAAAAGTGGTCCGCCTTTGTTTTATTTATCAATTTGTTATCATAATGGATGTTTGCTTTTGTCCCGAAAGAAAATAATAATTTTATGTAAAACCTGGACTCTAAGAATTACTGGATGCTTTATAAAG
Organism: Phacellophora camtschatica; assembly: GCA_036873815.1. Classification (NCBI taxonomy): domain Eukaryota; kingdom Metazoa; phylum Cnidaria; class Scyphozoa; order Semaeostomeae; family Ulmaridae; genus Phacellophora; species Phacellophora camtschatica. The sequence continues at coordinate 12,077 of JAYJMH010089967.1, forward strand.
ATTAATTTTTAAATATTAGCTCGTAAAAAAAGGACAGAATGGTTGATTTCGACAAATTTTTTTTATAAACTTTGATCTATCATAAAACGTAGCTAATAAAAATATAGATGCTAAAATCGGATTCTCAGACTTATAAACCGGCAAACGCACCAGTTGGTCACCCCGTATATTTTGAATTTAAAAACAATATACTTTGTTTTCAAAACATTATCTTTAGGTTGTAGAATATTATTTATTTTTAGTCAGACAATGTGCAACAAAACTTCAGGAGGATTTAATCAATTTAAATTTTGACTTTCGTAGATCGAGGAAACAGCGGAATTTTATACGAATCGAGGAGTTATAAATCAGGTTTGTTGCATATAATATAGTATAGTATACCATAACAATTTACAATTAAGAAAGTCAATATTGAAGCAACAAGAGTAACAATTTGATACGCTGATTTCATGGCTACGCTTGACATTGACACGCTTATTTCAAAGCGATTAGCCATCGAATTCAAAGCGAATCTCCTCAAGTAGAAAATCAAAACAAGCGAAGCCATGTTTCGATTTTCTGCTTGAGAAAACTGGCTTTGTCTTGAATGGCTAATCGCTTTCAGATTGGCCTGTCGATTTCATTATTGTTGCAAAATCTTCTCTTGTTCATTGAAGCTAAAACTAAAAAGGTTAAAATTAGATGTAAATAACACCATTTGCGGTATTTAGCAAGGCCATATTGTGAATTTGATTAAAGTAAAATATAAGAAAAGGTATTGCAATAAAAATGCTTTTTCATTTCAAGTACAAATCCACTTTACCTTTAAAACAAGGAGTATCTCATAGTGATGTAATTTTCAAATTCAAGGTTTATAAGTCTAGATAGGGGCCTATTAACTAACCTTACAATTCAAAGAAAATGCGAAGTCAAAAAGCCTGGAACTAGCGAGATTGCGTGACGTAAAATGAGTCACTTTCTTTCACTCTGTTGTTGATCTTGAATAAACAGACAGACAGACAGATATTTTCAGTTGTCTTGAAACTCGCAAGAAGTTTTGAAAATATTGAATTGTTTCTTTTCATTTCAGTTCATGGGTCACACAGTTAATGCAATGCGAGATTATCAATCAGCCTTGAAAACAGATCCATCGCATTCACTCGCCTATTTCAATGCAGCAAATCTTTACTTTGGACACAGACAATTTCAACAGGTTTATTCTTTTTTAAATTTTCTCTTAACTTTTCACATGAATTTAGATTGTACCTCTTACGAAATATATACTTTCTTGTTGGTAAATTAAGAACTTTGTTTCCATATAGCCGCGGTCTTATAGGGAAAAGAGGCTTGAGGGCTTGGGACACTTGGGACACTTTTGACCGAGCCTCTGGCCGTCCTGAAGAATATGTCATCAATTATTTCAACTGATCCACTGCCAGTAAAATAAATTTATATCGTTGATCCACTGCCAGTAAAATAAATCTAAATTTATATTATTTTTACCCGGGTCAGTTGATTTTTTAATAGCTAAAATAACTGTTTTGTTTAAATTAGAATATTTTTTTCCTAGGCATTAGAGTATTATGACAGAGCAATAGGATGGGATCATACAGACGAATCAGCTCTTCTTAACAGAGCAATAACAAGGGTTAGCATAGATATTCTTCATGTTGAAATATTTTTTACTTTCCAATAAATCCTTACAAGACATATTACCAATTACGCTACTTTGGCCCTGATTGCATGGGAAAGTTTACCCGTGTCTGGCTCGTGTCTTGGCTCGTTGACTCGTGTCTTTGCTCTTGTCTTGGCTCGTGTCTTGGCTTACTAAGCTGACACGGCTGTTTGGTCAAATCCTTCATGGAAACATTTTGTGATTACATAAATGTGTGTCAAACTGCTTTTCGAAAGCGGGTTACACAGCTAAACGGGTTGGCTCGCTTCCATGTAATCGCGTCAACCGAGCCAACACCGAGTTGACCCGGTTTATGAGCATGCAGTGTCTAGTTTTGCATTTTAATGCAGGTTTGCTCCGGGTCATAGGCGAGCTGTAAACGGGTCATCTCACTCATTTAATAGCGGGTCATCTCGCTCATTTTCAGGCGAGCCAGTGAAATCAGGCCCTTTGCAAACTATACTTTGCAATACTACAGAGCCGATACCGCTGGAAGCAAAGCAACGTTTTATTTAATCGCAATTACAGGAAGATGAGAATAATTATAAAATAAAACTACTTAAGAATATAGAAAGAACGAAAACAATATTACAGAAGACTTCATTGTTTTATGGTTTGTGGATGGCTGGAAAACATTAGTCAAACTGATTAATGTTGTGTATGTCGACCAGTGTTACTCTAGTATTCCTCTATTCAATCCATTAGTAAAGCTCTGGCAAATATTAATTAAACCGACTCCCATCACCATTAATATTGATTTGAAATATCTTTATATACAAATAGTCGTAATAATGCATGGACTCCAGCGAGAAGATTTTATCTAATTAAAATATTGGCAAAAAAGAGAAGATTAAATCTGTCTCTTTGCTACTTGCTGTAGACAATTTGAAAACTTAAAATAGATTTCAGCTTATTTCTCCAAAAAAAGGACTTAACATGAATCTGGTTCATGTTATGGATTTAAAAATGATGACGTTATGATACCCCGTTGTAGTCTGTTCAGTGTGTCCGGGGGAAATCTAGACAGTTAAACCAAATATTTAATTTAGGATCAGCTGACATTTCATAGATATTTAGATTCAGAATGAGTTCAACAGGTATGACATGGGAAACAACTCAATTTAAATCAAAAATTATGTTTCCAACGTTCTGCTAAAGCATGAAGGTGTCATGTTGAGAAAAATCCATTATTTACAAATTTTTACTAAGAAACAATACAGTTGGCATCTTCAATCATATCTTTGCGTTTTAGGTGATGTTGAGAAATGTGAGCGGAGCATTTGAGGATTTTGATGCAGCAGGTGATATTTTGATTTTAACGCAGCACAAACTCACATTTTGATAGCTTTCACAATTTGTATCTTTTCAGAAAACATTTGTATGTTCAACAGAAAAGTGATCATAAACCAATATTTCTAGAATTTGTTCTTTTTATTTCTTTTTCAAGACTTTCTTCTTTTATTTTTAGCAAAAAAATATTAGATTTGGAGCAAGATCTACCAAAGATCCTATTAATTTTTTTACTCAGAAATTATTTTCATCAAAAACCAGTCGTGAAAATTTATCTTTAGTTACTATAAGTTACTACTGCTAACCAGTCGTGAAAATTTATCTTTAGTTACTATAAGTTACCACTGCTAACCAGTCGTGAAAATTTATCTTTAGTTACTATAAGTTACTGCTACTTTTTAGATTTACTATATTGGTTCTTTGTTTCCTTTTGCTCTTCCGATAGCTTGGATGTTATTTCTGATAGACATGACGCTAACCTTATCTAACTTTATGTCGCATTTGGTACGTCAGAAACATGAACCTGCGTTTCTTTTTGCAATTGCATGTTTCGAATGCTTTTTTTTCAAACCTAGAATCAATTTTAAAAAATTACCCTTTACAAAGAATTTCCGAGCGAATTGCACCGGGATTGTCCTGTCTTCAGACCGGGAGAAACCGTGTGGTTGTATGATCTTGTAAAAATGTTTGTTAGGATCATCCATATACTTAAGAATCAGTTGTTCTTTGATCGAATGACCTAAGCATTCATTGTCATGAGAACGAATGACGCCATTAACGAATGATGACGTACTTTTAAAAGTTGATTCTCTTGCTATAAAGGATCCCCACAGTGATAGGATGATCCTAGGACGTATACTAACTGCCAGGATGGTCCTCCCATAAATCTTGAGCTATTTAACTGAATTTAGTTTACAAATAATTACTGAATTTAGTTTACAAATATTTACAGATAATCATTACAGGTAATTGGTATTTATTTTTCTGCTATACTCGCACGACAGAAATCAATGTACACACCAAAGTTAATCAACAGATTTGTGTTAATATAACTTGAAATAACACAAAATTTTGTTTTGCATTGTCCGGGGCATTGTCCAGTCAGTGAAATTGTTCTTGTAATGTTCTGTTGCACGAACTATTCAACCATTGCATCGTGTTTTGCTGTTTACACGAATTATGCAACACAATTACTATGCGGTTTCCACTGATTGGATGACAATACACAAAGTGATATATTATCGCAAATCTGATTGCTCAATTAGTCTTATAACGCTAAACTTTATATAACATTTCTGTTTATATCTGTTTATATTTTTTCTAGATGTTAGCTCAAAGTTGTTCAACTTGAACTCCCTGTTCGCTTGAACTGTTTTCTTTATATCAATTGAGAGCTTTCAGTTTTGATTGAGCTTAAATTTTCTTGAGAACATTTGTATTCCTCTCCGGAGTTACAGATGGAGATAGCAGTTTCAACTTTACAATGTTTTCTAGTTTCCCAAAAATTTAGCTAGCCATTAGATACTGTCGCTGACCATTGTTATTTATTCTTTGTGTGCTATTTATCGTTTTCTAAAGTTTGCATCTGTTTCATTTCAGCTGAATTAAGTCCACAATCAGCACACATTTATTTCAACAGAGGAAATTTGTATGCATCCTTGAAGCGCTATGCCGATGCTGAAAATGATTATACCACAGGTACTGCTTTCTTAATACCAAGTAATGTGGTTCTTAACTGTAGTTACATTATTGCAAGCTAATTCTACTGAGTGAAGTTGTTCCTTGAACGTAAATGACCGGAATTTTGTTTTTGCCAAGTTGCGAATTAATGCTGGATATCTAAATTGCCGTTGACATTAGGGCTGCAACACATTTTGACTGTATATCTATTTAGCATTTATTTTCATGTTGTGAAATGCTTCTGACCGACGGTTGCATTCGTATATTTTGCATGCATGTTCTTAGTACGTCAGCAATCTGTAGAATAGAACTGAATTCTAGCTATCAGAAAACATTAATCATCTCGTTATTCACCCTCTTCGATTAACAAGTTCAACAATATGGTAACAAGGTTATACAAATTAAATTGTTTTTTCCCCAATTCAGCTTTGTCGTTGCAACCTGGCGATGCCCTCGTTTACAAGCGGAGAGCTGAGATTCGAGGTAAAATGTCCCGGACAAAAGAAGCGCTTTCCGACTACAAAAAAGCAATAATAATACAGACCCGGAGAATGCAGGTATAAAACAATAATATTTTACAAACTTGTATTTCAAAATAACTTTTTCTCTGTTTTTGAGTTCTGGAATAGCTCTATAGAGTTGTCTGTCAAAAATAATTCATTGTGGCTTCGAATGAAATCAGTGCATTTTAGATAGAGGCGTAGAAACGTATTTCGAAATTGGAAGCACAATCATTGTTCTTTCGGGGCGCGCACATTGAAGGAAGTAATGAAAATAAGTTATATATCACCCCCGAATTTAACATCCTTTAAGTTCTATGGCAGACTCCCCAGAACTGCGTAAAAGTGTGCTTATTTTAAATGTTTAGTGTTTTGTTTAAAACATTTCCACATGAATGCTTTCCAAAAAAGGAAAATTTTTCCAACGATACATTTAAAACTGCAAAAAAAGTCCGGTCACAACTTTTCCTCACGAAGTTGCATTTTAAATTCATGCTATGTATTTAAAGCAAGGCTTTTGATGATTTCTTTCATATTCTATTTTATTTTAGATAATGTGGTTTATTTTAAAAGAAGACTTAAAATGGGGGATTAGTAGGGATTTTACTTTAATTTATTTTTGAATATATTTAAATTTTTTTAGAGTACTTGATAAACTCATCGCAATTCCAAATCTGGCAATTGAAGCAGAAGGAACTTTTTACATTAAGGAGTTTGTAAATATTAACAATAAGATTTGAAATCCATGTTTGTGCATATATATTTTTCTGGAGATCTATATTTTGTCTTATTCGCCTAAAAGAGCTATTTTACGTGTGAAATTCAACAGAAAATATTCTTGAAATATAAAGGAAATGCGTTTTTGGTGTTCTTTTTCAATTTTTTTTCCTTCATACTGGGTGAAGATGATGGGTGTGCCACAAATAGGATTCAAGTTTAATGGGCTGCTACAAACAAAGGTTTTTACATTTTTTGAATTTTTGTGATATCACGATTTTTCCAAAATCATTTAGTGCGCCAAAATTAACAAAGAAAACATCGTCAACAAATACACTAATTTTTATATGAGAAACCGCTTATATATAGAAAACTTATACATAAATTTTTAATATAGAAAACCAACTATAGTGGCCTTTTCTAATATTGTTCTACTTTTTACTTAGTGTAATCGGCTCGTTACTTTATTAATATATACGCTATTAAAATTTGATTAGCTACCAAATGAACTCCCCTGGTCTTTATTTTTTCTTTTCAGTTCGTTAATTTTATTAGAAAGTTTATTGATAATTTTCAAGCGAAAGCCTTTCAAAAAGGTCACAATTAATGCCAGATTTTGTCATTACAAATTCAGCTTTGTGGCTTTTCATTTTCCCAAGATTATATCTGAGCTCGGGTCAATGTACGACCGCCCAACCGCTGATTACCCTCCAAATGATGGTAAGACCAACTTAGTGAGGTTACTATATCTGTCAACCTGAGGGGTATTTCTTAAAAGGAAGGCAAATAACTGTCATAATTTAAATCAGAATATAGGCGAGTGATATTCGCACGTTGCATTGCAATATAACAAAACAAAAACACGTCGTAGGATAACCCCATTTCACGCACTGTTCAGTTTCGCGCCGGGTTAGGATAAGGGTTCTACCATTACACAGAAACAGTGTTTTAATCTCAGAACCAATTGTTAAATTTCCATTATATTTTCGGGTCAGTTCAAGACTTCATGGTACACATGCACATTTACATTGTATTATTGAAATATGAATACGCTAATTCTTGCAACAATTATGTGTTGCTTTACGTTTTGGGTAGAAATTTCTAAATAGTCTTTGTGGTACCACTAATGCTTTTTTGAATCGGTAAGCAATTGTTTTGCCTTTTTGTGTTTTTGTGTTCATTTTGAAATAGCATCATTTTAAAAACTTCACCTGCCTTGTCATTTTTTTTTTAATACAAAGGAGCAGTCATTATACGTTTCAACGTTCTTTAATTATTATTTTCAGCAACCTTTAAACGTGTGTAAATGTGTGTATATATAAAATCTAGAAATCTTCCACTTCAAAATTGCATTTCTTCAATCCTCAAGACTCTTTTGTGGCCATGAATTCATAATGAAATCTTTGGGGTCGTGATACTGAGGGCAACTTGATTTCTTGGATGATTTTTTGGGGCATTCGAATAGCATGTTGATTTGTTTTGCATCTGATTCACTCAAACCATGGCGTTGGCCAATGTTACATTTAGTCTTTTCACTGTTGCATTGCTTTCTCCACTTTTCTTTGAGAGTTATGGTAGGCTTTGTTATGTCTATGCTGCCTGTAAATAACCCGTAGTGCATTATGCTGTTAAAATCGTAATGTATTCCATAGGAAGTTCCACTGTATAATGAACCCCATTCCATCTCATATCCAAGATCAAAATCCTTCTCTGAAAAGAAACCAAAACTTATAAAGCGATCTAAAAATTTTTTTGCCTACTTTATTTTATTAAATGGGCTTCGTGAAACGTATCCACAATCCTGAAACACATACATGTAGCATTGCTTTAAAGTATGTTTTGGGAGAATACCACTTACTCTTCAAATAGTCGGCTACATTTCAGGGTTTTGCCCCATTTTAGGGCACATCAGTACAGCTAAACGGAATGAGAACCTACACCTGAACTCAAAAGCCAGGCCAGGTTGTATGTGGCAATTGCTTTGCTGTGGAGAACCTTCTGTACCTTTCAAAAGGTTCTAAAGTTTCTAACTTTTAAACGCATCCTTACCTCAGCTATACCTTACAAGGCTTCATAAGATTCTCCTCGTTTCATGGAAAAAACTAGTCAACAACCATTTATTGTGCTTCGTTGAAAAAAACATTTAATTAACCAATTAAATCACTCTATTTTGAGTTGTTGCGAACTGATTGATGCGATAAACAGTTGTCACAAACAGCAGGATGCTAACATTTACCAGTTTAAGCAAGACAAACATCAGAATACTGGTCAATCTTGAACAATACTAGCCTGCGTGCAGACAATGCACGCAGAACAATACTTGAACAATTCACAGTGATTATTATGAAAGACTCACCGGCATCCGTGTCTCTGAAGTTTTCGAATTCAAGAGTGATATATTCATCTCTGTCTAATCTAGCGTTCTCATGCATGAAACCAAATGCGTGCATAATCTCATGAACAACTATTCCCCTGACGTCACAGCGGTTGCCTATTGAAATTATATTTGGAACACGCGATTTCTTCATGCCAAGAGAAGAATGGCACCTAAAAAAAATTCCAGGAACTTTTAAAGGACCCAGAAATAAATTGTTCTGAAAGACTCGTCTTTAGTTTAGAGTTTTTTTTAGAAAGACTCGTCTTTAGTTTAGGAGTTTTTTGGAAAGACTCGTCTTTAGTTTAGTGTGCCACGAGAAGCAGGCGGAATGGAAATGAGATTATATCAATGCGTATAATCTTTACATCGTCATACAACGGCAGCTTGCAATTGACTGCTTGTGCCATATCGTTGACATATAAGAGAAAAATAAGAAATAGGCCGCGGACTGATCCGTGTGGGACTCCGCTTTTCCTATGTTAACTTTTTCAAAGTTATATTTTTTAGATAAGATTTGACCCAACGGATGGTCCTGTCTCTGAAGCCTAGATGCATCAATTTTTCGGCAGATATATCATGGCCAATCGTATCAAAATCATGTCTGTTTGCGTTCCTTTATCAAGTTTCTGTACAATTTTGTCACTTTGGCATGAAAAGGTTTATCAGTTAAATGGTTACTTTCGAAAACCGGATTGATATTTGTAAAGAATGTTATCCTATTCATCATATGTTTACACTTGGCTATGGAAGATTTTTCAAAGATCTCTGATATTTGTGGTAACAATGAAATTGGAAAACATTTATCTGGTTCGTAGGATCCTTTTTGAGAAGTTGTTTTAGCTTAGTTTGTTTGCATTTTTCTTGGAATACAGTTAGGGATGCCGATAGGCTGCAGAATTCTTTTATTGGTTCTGCTGGACTGGTTGCACCATCTCTTTGAAAACCTATCCCTCGAGATTATACACTCCGGCTGCCTTTAATAGATTTACATCTCTTTAGATTTTTTTCATTTGTATGCTTTGTAGCACGTAGGAGCGAGAATTTAATTTCCTAGGGTTTTGCTTTTTGTAATATTTTCTTACACCTTCGTTCCCAAAAATGCGTCGAGACCTTTTTGTTACGATTTATTGTCCAGCCCCAAGAAGAATTCTTTGAAAATTTCGGAATTTGTTTTGTCACCATAAGAATGTTCTCAATCATTGTTTAGGCATATTTTAGAGGGTATCTTGTTTCCATTTGGTAAACCTTGGGATTTCAAACTTCCAAAGCTATTTGGATTTCCCTAAATAGGCTTTTAGTTTGCTTTGAACAAAGTTCTTCCTCTTCTTTTTCATTCAAGTCTAAAACTCTTTTTCTAGCATTGCTGTACTTTATGTGGTCGGTATGTTGTCTCGAATTTTTGAACTTTAAAACTTACTTATTACGAATGCTCATCCCTGCAGAAACTTGTCTGTTTGTTTTCTGTTAAACTCGATAGTCTTATTACCAGAGTCTCAGTTTCGCTCCTCCTCCAGATATGCCACCTCTACCACAGAGACTCATTAAATTACTGTTCAAAAAATCGGCTAGATACTCCAGCCTCGTTTCGGCTAAAAATCAATGGAGCGTAGGTGCCCAAAACATAAAAAGCGAAAACAAAAGGCCTTGTGTGGTAATACTCTAAACTTGATAGTGAAATAGAAGTAGGATGTATACAATAAAAAGATAATGACTTACCCAACATCTTTATGGAACACAATCATATTTAGATTATTTGGCTTTTCTTTAAGATTTTTAAATTCGACGCATGTGAATTGTTGAATGTGATTTATAGCATTTGTGATTGCTACCTTTGCACTGGTTTCTGTTGGTGAAATACATTTATTTGATTTTATCAAAAATAATTTCATGAGTGAATTTCGTTTTTTTTAGTTTTTTTTTTATTCCAAACCTTGAGAAATTAGCCCTGTGCTGTGAGTGATGATAAATTATGTGTAGTTTGTGATTAATGGGGAGGAAAATTGTTTCCTGTTTATTCCTATCATTAGTGCCTTCGGAAGCTGTTCCAGACCGATGGGGTTAATGTTCTCAGAACAATAGAAAGCAAAGGTTTTGCTCTTGAAATTATCGAGGGGGCTATAGGATATTTGCTACATGTCTTGACTACGATCTAATCACGACCAGCTGATTTACGATCCTAATTTTGTAAATTTAACTGAGTGCCTTGGGAAGAGATTAATCTCGATTCACTGACGATTGGGCCTGACATTATTAAACTGTGATTGCCATTAAACATGTTTGTAGGGTTATTTGAAGATAAACATTCATGGCAGTTTGGCACCTAGCAAATGCTTGTTCATATGACAGGTAGGCCAGATCACCAGAGTGTGCTAGCTCCCTGAGATCAGGTGATTATCTTGGAGCCTCTGATGAGCAGGCCACTAGACTGGTTACAATGTCCCTTTACTTCGCGCTTTGCAGTAATTATAAAGAAAAATACAAAATTGAAACAAATGCTGACACGTTCACACAAAAAATAGCCGGCTCAGCGGTACAAAAATCGTTAATTCGATGGTACCCCCACATTTCAGTAACTGTTTTAAATTATGTCTCTGTTAGTGATATATCGATTTCAGAGAGCGTTGCAGAATTTGGGAAATAATTCTAAAGTGCATTTTCAAAGCCTTGACACCTAAATGATTATCTGTGCTCGCTCGCTTGTCTTACGTCAAATCATATCGAATATAGCACACATTTATATTTATATAGGACCAATCAAAAGCTGGCTTTGAGCTTTATCTGGTTTCTTAAAATCATTATTACTTTAGTGATGTTTTTGTCTTAAGCGATGGACTTTAAGTTTGGGAGCTTTTTATACAGGTGAGCTGTCAAGCTCATTATGTCCGCAGTTATTAGCCCAATTATTGCTCATTACGGATATGTATCAATAACTATCACAACTATAACAGAATAGTTTTCGCGAATGAGATTGCTTCGAAAATTTGCTTCACAGCAAATAACGGGGGCTAGTGAAACGATTCGCTAAAGTGACAACTTGAAAACATAATGGTTCAGGCAGGCAAGATTTCTCGATCCCAAGGCACATCCACTCAATAAAGTAGCTATTGTTGGGCTGCACAATTATTTTTGTAGAGAATGATAACGAGTTGTCTACATAATAGCAACAAAGAGCCAATGAACGAATTGTTAAAAGAATCAACCTCAGCAGAATTTCCAACGAGCAACATAACAGCTTCTAGATCATCAACTTCAAAATTTGGAAATCCCATTATCATTAAATTCATCATCATCACTACTTTTCACGTTGTCGTCGTCGTCTTCATCTGATTCTGATTCGAAGTTCTCGTTTTCAAAAATAGCATACTCCACTGCTACGTCACGATCATTCCCAAAATCTACTTCCCAAAATGCTTTCTCAGCTTTCAATTTTTTGAGGTCAGAAGCATGAGAGATCGCTTTTTCTAATTTTAAAACTGGAAATATGTGCTCGTTTGCCCGTAGGCTCCAACCGCCTAATTAACGTAGATCCACCTGAGTCCTCGCACATCTGACAGCAGACTGCTATCCGATCGTAACCAAACACGACAATGCTACCAAGAATATTTCAAGTTTATTGATAAAAAAATGTGAACAGGCTCTTTGCAGAAGGTATCATAGAGTCGGTCACCTTGGCCAGCGCAACTGGTTGTAACTAAGGAAGAGAACCACATGAAAAGATTAACCATAGATTACTAATAGACGATCAACTGATTTCCACTCCTTGGTGCCTTTCCTCTACCAAGAATCAGAGAACTAATCATCAACATCGCCCAGTACAGAGTTTTCGGTACCATTGTTCTTCGAGGTGCATATTCCGAAGTGCCCTTAAAATGTAAAGACAAATCCTACACACCTTTTGAAGCCCGAAAACGTCTTTTCCAGCTCAAATGCCTACAATTTAGGGTCACTAACGGTGTCGTTTGACTTTAGATGAGGAGGATTTGCATGGTGTTCTTCCTTTATCTTGATAACATCAAAATGAGCATGATCAAAACCTGGTGAGTTTCTTTAAGGCTGTCATCTGTCAGAATATCGCCTAAAATAACTGGAAAAGCATCTTTTTACCAAGCGCCTACCAATCTTTTGATATGTCATCAAAGATTGAGAAATTTGTCCAGATTCTGATCGTCACTGCCCGCTACTGGAACTTCCAGTAACACATGACTCGTGTCGATGAACAGATGCTTAGGCATGCTTTCCTACTACTCTCAGTAAATTCCTCCTTTCTCTGGTAGCATCAAACCAATTATCAACAGCAAGTCATTCCTTCTAACGAAAGAAGCTGTTGAAGTATTCGAAAGTTTCAAGAAGACAATAGAAAAGGTCTTAATTACCATGATTGACAAGAATCTACCTTTTGAAGGTAGAAATGGACGTATCAGATGTTGCTCTAGCACCCACTCTCAATCAGAATTGAAGACCTGTATCGTTTTCCCCATGTACTGGCAAGGAAGGGAGCTTGAAACATGCCTCTATCAAGAAGGAGGCTCAAACAATCGTGGAAGCAGTGAGGTACTGGAGGCATTTGATAACAGGACGGAGTTTTATCCTAAAGATGGATTAGAAGTCGGTGTCTTATAGGTTTGATTAATAAAGGCAAGATTAAGAATCACAGGGTCATGGGCTGGAGACTCGAGCTTTCATGCTACAGTTTTGACATGACTTATTGTCCAGGAAAGGGTTAATATTCTTCTAGACATTTTGTCCCGAACAAATTGCACTACTACACCAGCAGATGATTCACTCTTAACGCTTCATGGGTACTCTGCCACCCAGCTGTTACTGTGTTTTGACATTTCGTGTGGGCTAAGAACCCCCCTACTCCATTGAAGATAAGAGGAAGGATGATGAAGGCATGTCCTGTGTGCTTGGATTGCAAGCCGCAATTTCACCATCAAAGCTTCCCTGCTATACGAAAGAATCAACATCGAATTTAAAGGACCATCTGCCAACTAATAAGAAAAACAAGTACTTCCTCGACATATTTGATTTCAGATAATACGGAGCATTGACAGCATGGCGAACAGACGCTGTGCCGATGTTCGGCTGTCTGGAAGAATATCCGTGCTCATCTTGTTAGGATCAGAATTGCTTTTTATTGAACAAAAACATGGAAAATTGCAAGAAAGCAGTAAGCCTCAATCTGAACAGATTTAATCTCAACCGGTAGGGTTCCTGTTTGACGGGTGCTCAGTTTTGGCTAGTCATCGCAAGTGACGTACCCCTCCCCAGGTCCAATGATGTACCCCTCCCCCAGGTTATGCAGTAAATACTTACCTAAGCTAGCATCGAGAAAATAAGGAATTGGTTGTCCAATAGGCCATCGCTTTGAGAGAATGGCAGTTATCACTTCTTTAGGGGAAGCTTTGCCTCCTTTTCCCCGTTCCTTTTTTATTAGCTTCAGCTTTTCCTTTTGCTTTTCGGTAAGCACAATGTCGCCTTCAAACAATTTATCTAAAATATAGAATGATAATGTATTTCAGCTGTAGAAAACAAACATTGTGTGGCTACTGTATTTTACAGGTATGTTGATCGCTCAATTACAGAGAGCGTGGCGCAGAGGTTAGCACTCCTGCATCTTGCGCTTCCTCAGCCTCTCTCCCAGCCGCGTCTCTCAAAGTTCACACATCTTTCTATCCTTTTGAGGTCAGTTAAATCAGTACCAGCTTGCTGGAGCTTGTGAATGGTTATGTATAGCCCGTGTCTCCTGCTGGAAACAAGTCATCTCGAGATTGTCCCATGGCTAGATACGTTAAATACGATCTCTCACTCAGTCAGGTGAACTAAACAGGATATATTCAACTTTGAATTGTTGACTCCTCGTGATATCATTGTGCACTGTGGTTGGCTGTCGTGTTTATGATCACGTGAAACAGTTTTCTTGCATTAGACCAGCATAGCAGTGTGCTGCTTTTTTGTTTCCACTAAAACTTTCAGTGAAGTATGCCCCTGCTTTTACTGATCACATAAGAAACGTGATCAACACCGGTGACATGAAGTTTCGATAAAATATCACCAAAAATATTCCCTGTGACCAAGCACCATTTTCGCATTACCAGTAGGTAAAACCAGTTCTTTGAAATTGAATTAAATTTCAATTTCAATCGTTCAAGCCAGTTGTGGTAAAACTGAACTTGTGTTGAAATTCGGTTTGATTTGATAAAGAATTTCTCCACAAAAACTATTGATTACTCATATTCGATTCAAGTATTTTTTAACAAAAGCTGTGTTGAAAAATCTTTCTTTGATCAACATTCAAGAGAACGTTTGCACTATGTGTGCCCTTTTACAATTGCAAATGGACAAAGCTATGACATATTCAGCTGGATCTTTAGTGCAACTCGTAGCATACAGTAATCTTGGGTATGCTCTTTGTGATACATATAAATTAGTATGCTTACCGTTTTCTTCTTGTGGATACCGATCTAGTGCTTTTGCTGTAAAATAAATACAGATCATGTATATAGCTTTGGTTATATTAACATAAAAACGTAAGCGAATAAGGAGGAAAAAATTTTGTAGGTAAAATAGAAGATTCAGCTATGAACACGACAATGCAATTGATCATCATGGGAAATACATTTCACACCTTTGAACAAAGCAAAAAAGCCACTATAAACAAAACAGAAATATTTTGATTTGATTGAGTGCACTCATTGGTGTGAAATATATTCTATCCAATCATAAGTCGCATTAATTATTAGGCCTATGTTGAAAACTTCGTATGTTTATCATTACATACATTGCAACACTTAATATCTTTAGCAATCTGCTTGATAAACATACATTGCGACACTTCATATCTTTGCCAATTTGCTTGATAAACATAAATTGCAACACTTCGTATCTTTTCCAATTTGCTTGATAGCCATACATTGCGACACTTGATATCTTTATCAATCTGCTTGATAAAGATATATTGCGACATATCTTATCTTTACCAATTTGCTTGATGAACATACATTGCGACACTTCATATCTTTATCAATTTGCTTGATAAACATATATTGTGACACTTCATATCTTTATCAATTTGCTTGATGAACATACATTGCGACACTTCATATCTTTATCAATTTGCTTGATAAACATAAATTGCAACACTTCGTATCTTTTCCAATTTGCTTGATATAGTTCTAATAGTCATGAAATGATATCGTCTGATTTAAATGCAAACCACCTTAACTCAGTAAACTCTGAAATAATCAGAACTCATTTACACGTTACTCGATAATTGACCAGTGACAGGAAGAGAAAGTAAGTTAATGTGATAGCATAAATTGATAGCAGATTCGTTTAATCTAAGAAGGAATCTAACAATCTTTAGAACATGTTTTCCATAAAAACACCAAGCTATGATTTCAGCCTGGATTTGTTCTTACTTCTGGGCTGATTTTTACAAACGTGTACCTCAACCCTTCTCGAAACATCTTTAAAGTGTGTTTTAGGTCAAGTGCCCAACGCTTCCATACTTTGTTTGAACTTAACGTAAGTAATTTCTGAGTTTCAAAATAAAATTGATCCAAATATCAGCCTTGTTGGTGCAATATTGTACAATATTATATAATATAAATACTTCAATATGCAAAATGAGATATTCTTATGTAATGCAAAGAAAACATCAAATTTTTGGCATTATTACCTTGTTTGTTGGTAATTTTATTTGTATCGTTGTAGTTGCAGTATTATATGGTAGAACTTTATAGTTGTATTTTATTGCATGACTATATGGCTAAATTTCATGGTAGTTTCACCTTGTTTCTTGTCTTCAAGATCTTTTTCTCCTTCTTTTGTAAGACCACAAAGTTCTGTAATAACATCGTCTGTTTCTTCCCTTTTTGTGCTTAATTCTGACGGAAAATCTAAAACATTAAGATGAATTTTGAATTATCAGAGTTTCGAAAACTGTTTTTTCTAGTTTACTATTTTTACTATTTCATTCTGTTGGTTATTCTATTTTTCTACTTATTGAATAGACACTATTTTTATGGATAGCCAAAGAAACTCTACTTGCACATCTTGAATGACGAAAAAACGTTTTTAATTATGTTAATTCCCCACTATTATTCCTTTGTTATCATCAGGCTTACCAAAAGAGCCGCAAGGTGCATTTACAGTTAATGACAGAAAAACAAAACATTTTGAAAGTTTGAGGTCACTTTGATGTCAATTTAGAAACTGCCTATCATCTTGTTTTAAAATTTTCCACCAGAAAAAACTACCATACCTTTTTGAAGAACGTCACCATATACTCCTTTCAAACTGACAAAAAATACTACAAATGCTTGAAATAATAACATCCTGTCTCTTTCCTTGCTAAAATATTTGATCGTTTCTACGAGATAACTTTCAGATTAATTTCATTACTTGTTCATGTTTTGATTATATTAGAAATGAATGACAAGTCATGTAAGGATTTTCCTTAATTACTGCAAGATTAATTGCATTGCTTGATCAGGTTTTGAATAGTTTCTGGTTAGTGCGAGAACTTGTTTTACCTGCTATGTTGAGCACATTGGTGGAAATGAATGGGTGGGAGGCAAGTTTGTCTCTCTAATTGCATTAAGGTTAATTGGATTGCCCGATTTGGGTTTGAACAGTCCACTCCGATGCAATAACTTGTTTCACCAGCAATATTGAACACATTGTCAGATTGATGAATGGGAGGCAAGGATTTTCTGCTATTTGATTTAAAATTTATTTGATTTTTTGTCTGATTATTCCTTGAAAATATTGCTTCGATGCGACGAATTGTTCAACAAGTAGTATTATAAACTTTGGCCAACTAAGCATGTGAACAGTAGCTCTCTTGAGAAAATTAAAGACAGGACAATAAAAGGCGTAAAAATTATTGATATCTAACCCAAGAATTAACGCTGCAAGGCCGATAAACGCGCACTGGTAACCGAGCTTTGTGGCCATAATAAAACACTGTTATTGGAGATTAATTCACATTTCTTGGATCATGCCTGTCAAGGATGACTTTTCCATGTCACAAGAAACAAAAGAACTAGTCTTTTCAACTTCTAAGTTTCTTGCGATATTGAGAAGCCCTCTTGAACAGGTATGATTAAAGGCATGTAAATGAAACTCAAGTGAACATTTGTGAGAAAAGTGAAAGAACGAAGCGTACAATTGAATTTTTCTCCGAAAGGTCAAAGTCACTTGTAACTTTCTGAATCTCTCTCGAACAACGCTGCAAGGTGTAAATTGTATTCAGTTTGGTCAGGGGAAAAATGATGTGATCGACCAATCAAGATTTGAAACTTATGCTGTTCTCAGCATGCTACTGTTTGGTGTATAGGGAAAGAGTTTTCCTCTCAAGTCTGATGATTTATAAACTGACACGCCGAAAAGTATAGAGTCAGTTGCCAAGAGCCGAACTGCTCAGAAAGACATTTGAATCAGAAACCGAGCATTTTCTTCTTTATTTTTTGTTTAAATACAGTAAAAACCAGCATATAAGAACCGAAATGTTTGAATTCAACCTAGTAAGGTTCTTAAATTTAAATAATAGTTCAGCTTCATTGTTCAGGGGGTGGTGAACAAAAATTATTCAATTATGCTTGGTAATTATCGACCTACAATTTTAACAATGTATTTAGTACTTTGAAAACATATATCATTTTGAATAAAATCTAGGCAGGTCTTTCAGCCTGTAGGCTCTTAAGGGTGGCAAGTTCTTATATACCGGTCTTTACTGTGGTTGGTTAACGAAATCCGACCAGTTCAGACCAGTGCCAAATAAGCAAGCTAGATTAGTGTTTTGCAAAAGTAATTCAGATGCGTCTTCGTCTTTGTCACATGTTGAAGAGTAAATGAGCCCATGTTTGGTTGTTGTACTTTAGTTCAGTTCTATGAGCGGACAGTTTTCATAATCGTAATGTAATTTCATATGAAATTTCTCCAACTGCAAGACTTCGTATTCAGCCAATGAAAACACATTCTTCGAAGTTTTTGATAACAGGGTGCACAATTGTGACAAAAGGCTGAGGTTCCGACTGCTGCGTTTAGCATTTTTCTCTTTGTCGAACAGGGCTTTAGGGCTTCGATTCAACAACCTCTCAAGTCTTTTTCCTTATTGGTAAAAAATAATATCACAATGGAGTTCACCTAATGTGTTTATGAAATTGCAACTAAATTGGATTACGAACATACGATTGTACAGAGTTAGTTAGAGAATTGCTAGAAAGCCTCTTATAATAATACTCTAGACTTGCGCGCGGCCATATGGGGGGAGCTTGGGAAAGGAAAATGCGCGAAATCTTGTTTCCATTGTTATCCTATTTATATTGCAAAGCGCGATCGACCCATTACAATCTTCGGGTGTTAAATCCAAGATCGGTTGTAAAAGCTTCCTCTGTATCTCTTTTTGTCTTTCAAACTTTTTTGTCTCATTCTTCAACATTTTTGTCCCTTTCATTTCTTTCTCGCATTTGTATTTCTCTCATTTTTTTCCTTTCATTCTTTTTCTTTAATTTTTTTCCCTCTGATTTTTTATGTTAGACTTGAACAAATCCATTAATACCCGCACCTCTGCATTTTATAATTATCATAATGTTATACAAAATGACAAACAAGAAAAATGAAGCACTTACCCGTGTATCCAGTAACAAGAATCGTGCAGCGAGCGGGCAGCAAAAGAAAAACGTGGACAGCAAAACGTCTTGTGCTTACTTATACATTCACATAAAATTCGTTCCCAAGCAGATCGAGATTTTACCCTGGTGTGCATGAAACTTAGACTAGATACACCAGTCCCTACTATTTCGCTTAGCTTTTATAGAGGGACTGGTAAAATTACAAAGGAAATATTGGACTGACCCGTGCCAACTTCTTGGCACAGCAATCTGATT
>JAYJMH010089978.1:0-31185 GCA_036873815.1 Phacellophora camtschatica
AACACACTTTTAAGAACCTCCAGGCTGATTTTTAGAGAGAACAATAGATAAAACAATAACCTATTGTTTAAGAAACAACACCCTGGATGAAAAAATGCGGGATTTTACTGTAGTGCAATGATTGCTGAATAAATAGATTTTCAAATTTGCTAGCAGTCCAAATCCAGAGCTTTGTCTGCATGTATCTGCAAAGAATTGTTGGTCATTCTTTAGATTAATATTTTGAAAGTTTTCTTCACAACAGAGAGTGTCCTACTTTGTGGCAAGTTTTTAGGGACATTGGGTAAACAAAATAGAGATTTTACCCTTCTTGTTTTTCTTAGTGTTTAGTTCTTTTGCTGCATGAACTACATGATTTATAGAAAATAAAACTTATTTGTTTGGGCCCTGGCAGAAGCAGCAGTTGTGATTAATTTGTTGACAAGGTTTTTTGGGAGTTTTTTTTTACCAAGGTATCGAAATTTTATTCAATATACAAGAGTTGTTGGTTCTCAGACTGTGTAACTGTTTAATTGTTGGGTTTGCCTGTATCGGTATATAATAGAATTGTAGACCTCCATGTGGGCATATACTGAGTAAAAATTTAAACTTGTTTTAAAACACTACAAGTTTAAGGTTTTTTGTTTTTGAATCAATACTTACAGAAATGTCGACTTCTAGGCCTTTTTAATACTTACTGTAGGTTTTTCATTGTCAAGAGAGAAATCTATACCTTTCCCAGATCTACTTCCAATTTTGAAGCATTTTTGGGTTTTGTAACATCTAAATGTTACATAACATTTGAATATTGACGTCTACTTAAAATGAAAATTTCCGATCTTGCAACTACCCAACAAACTGACATTGAAGAACCTGCAGCACCCAAAATTATGACTAGCATATGAAGACAGCGAAGCTGTCTTTTGTGGTATTGTTTCAAACATCAGAGAACAGTTTAATGAATGTTGATGTTTATGGTACATATTCAGTTTTATTCTTATTCTAATTACGTTATTTTCCCTTTTTCAGATACTGTGCAAAAGCAACCAGAGCTATTCTTGGTTTCAAAGAAATCATTGATAGGTATATTTCATGGAATTTTACATTAATTATTAGTGAAATTTTTTTTAAAAAGTTTTGGTAAATTAGCAGGTGTAATACTCTAATTTTAAAGAATATTGGTTAAACTCTTTACAAATTTAAACTACATATGCTTTGGTTTTGTCTAGCATTTTTTCAACTTATTTTTCAACTTTCTCGTTTTTAAACTTTGTTACCGTAAAACTTTTTTAAGCTAAACTCATTTTTGCGGTGTTTCTTTTTTTAAAAAGATAAGCCTTTGTGCTTCTAGTTTTTTTTTCAATGTAAAATTTCCAATTTGTGATGATGAATAGCCAGTGTCTTTGACGAAATTTAATGAAATGTAATTTATTTTAATTATGGAATTTTGATTAAGTCGTACGTTTTTGCTATTGAAACCCCTGCTATTTTGACCTTGCTCACACTGCCCCCATTTTCATGTCAAAGTGTATAAAATCTAGTTAAAAATATGTGTACACTAGCCTCAGTAAAAAGGATGCAATAAAGTGAGGTTAATGCAGAAACTAATAGCATTGGCGTTCAAACTGGAAACGATTCATTTTCAGACAGATCCGTGTTTTGAGCGTTTTTAAAAAACTTTATTTTAACAGTGGAATTATGTGAACGCAAAGCCAAAAATGGAGCGAAATTGATCTCTTTTATGATTAAAACGGAAAACGTATTGTGAAAGGGGCCTAAATATCATTTTCAATTTTGCTTTATATTGAGAATAAAGCACATGCATACCTAACGAAAAACTGTTTTATAATATTGAACAATATTTCAAGCTGATGAAAGCTAGATTACGTACTGAAAATATACACAGTTTTTACCTGGTGTCCCAAATATACCTTAGATGGGTTTTGCAACTTGATTACAAAGTTCTGTGTGATTACCTGCAATAGGAAACTTGATAACTAACGAACAATTTAAGTGTATGAGGGAAGATATTATCGATAGTGATTAGTGACTATCGATAGAAGATATTGTCGATAGTGAATAGTGACTATCGATAGAAGATATTGTCGACAGTGAATAGTGACTATCGATAGAAGATATTGTCGACAGTGAATAGTGACTATCGATAGAAGATATTGTCGATAACAATTTGAGTGTATGAGGGAAGATATTGTCGATAGTCGATAGTGTCATTAAAGAATTTTTAGGCTTTTTTCTCCTTTCAGAACTGCACCTTTTCAATTCTTGTGTAATCGGGCAATCAAAGCCCTAACATTTTCTGTCTGATCACTGCCCCTCTCCTAAAATCATTCAAATAT
This sequence comes from Phacellophora camtschatica, assembly GCA_036873815.1. Lineage (NCBI taxonomy): Eukaryota > Metazoa > Cnidaria > Scyphozoa > Semaeostomeae > Ulmaridae > Phacellophora > Phacellophora camtschatica. The sequence continues at coordinate 2,337 of JAYJMH010089978.1, forward strand.
ATATATATATATATATATATATTATTTTTCTCTAAAAATATGAATGAACATTTTTCTTGTTTACTTTAAAGAAGTTATTTTTTCTTTCACCACAAAACCTCTAAGGGGACCATTATGAAATCAAGGTCTTTCGATCTTTTTATGCTATCCCTGCCACTCTAGTTTAAGGGCATGTGGTTTTGTAATAAATTTTAATGTAATTTTAACTAGTCTATTAACATCATAATAAAATCATACATGCCTCTAAAAGGTTTTGTAATCCTCTTTTAGAAATTATATTGTAAACGTTTTTAATTTATAGTGGCATTAAATACATACATAAATTATACATAAGTGTCTTAGACTGTGAGTTGTTCCTGTCAAAACTGTTTAAATGAAGAAGTTCCTTCAAATTTCGAACTGTGCGAAATTCAAAGAATTCTTTAAGTATTGCATTTCAAACACACGGAGAAATTCCAATATTTCCGCTGCTACTTTTTGTTCGCTGGTTATCAGACTATCTGTTGCTAGAAATCATAATGAATTTTGTATTCACTCGTTTGCAATAAAGTTGCAAAACCAACGCAATATTTTTTTGGGACACCCAGTATGGGCCGCTATGAACCTCTTCCAAATGTAACGTTCGTATCATACCACACGCTTCACTTGATTTTTACTCAACTTTTCTTTCTTTGCAGTGAACGGTTACCTCCTGACATGCAAGGAAAAGACCCACTTACCATGACTCAATACACAAAACTTTTATCAACATGTCGTATTCCACACCACATGAAAGACTACGACTTGACTGCAGCGGCACCACAGTCACGGCATATAATCGTGATGTGTAATAATCAAGTAATTGCTTTGAAGTTTTCATTACTGTTTTTGTTTTACCAAGAACTTGTTTCATTTATTCGTTTGTTTGCGTTACTTGGGGTTTAAGGTTTTGCGATTCCACAGATTTAGTACAAAGCACTTTTCGGATTTTAGCAGCACCTTGGATCTGGATTGGTCACAGTGGTGTCAAAAAGGAGGTGGGGGCAGAGCCCCCAGCTCTTCAACAGGAGAAGTGAAACCCCGTTACTAATTCTTAGTTTTGAAAGTATTGCCATGTTATATTACTGTGGAAAAACGATGGAGGGGGGTGTAGTTTTATATAAAAATTTACACGCTTTGCAATTGACCCCGGAGGAAGCACCGACGTAGCTATTGATTCATTTCTGCATCTGGATTATAGACTTGTGGATCTTGGCAGAAAAATTGTTGATCTTGGCAAAAAAAATTACTGTGGATTTGTGGATCTTGGCAGAAAAATTACTGTGGATTTGTGGATCTTGGCAGAAAAATTATCTGATTTAAAGATTTTGACACGCCCCTAAATGCCCTTACAAACATTTTGATTTTTACATTTAAAAAAGATTCACCTTGCTTTTCAAATATTTTATGTTTTCATTATGAAACAGTTGGCTGTTTTCGGACTTTTGTTTCCTATTTTTACATACATTATTTGTTCAATACTTTTACACATATTAACATGGAATTTCACAAAGCGTGCATTTGATAAAAAGATTTTAATTCCGAATCGTTGATCAGTGAATCCTTTCAAATTTTAAACTCCCAAGCTGGCATTGAAGAAAGCAGGCTGTTTTGATGTCAAAATGGTGGACTGCTAATGAATGGCGTTCCTTCAAATTGACTTTAAAGCTCACGGATGAGGCAATTTTTAATCTTAAAAATACTTAATAGCAAAAATGATTTTATTTTTATAATTCCTTTTTTTTATATTTTATTTAAACCTTAGATGTTTGAAATGGATGTTTACAGCGGAATAGAACCGCTTTCTGAAAGCGAGTTAATTGGACAGCTGGATGCAATTACCAAAATGGCCAATGAAGACAGTGCTTATCCGGAAGTTGGTGTGCTTACGTCATCAAGTAGAAGAATTTGGGGAAATACATACAGAAAATTGAAAAAAGGTAATTGATACATCTGAAGATCGGCACATGCATATGAACAAAAACAAATCTTTATCAGCAAAGCACTGTGATTCCACTACAACGCAAAACTTTCCTTTTTGGATATTCTGGCAAGATATTGTAATAGGGACTATATTTCCATCACAAGGAATGGAAGATAGCATAGGGTACCAGTTCCCTGAATTACCCCGATATATCAGTAACCAAAAGATATTTTGCTAAATACAAAGAACAATCGGGGATATGATATAGTGCAGATTTTATTTATGGAATGTTTTGTTTGTAACATCTGAACTTCTACTGACAACATCTACCTGTTTACGCTGCATGTTTGACTATTTATGCTGCTCTTAAACTGCTTGGAATTTTTACGATCCATTTTTTTAACTGGCACGCGAATTGGAGCGAGGAATTAAATTACAGCACGTTAGTGTGTCGGCATAATTGTATATTTTCATTCACACATGAGGATGAAATCTCAATTGTTTTTACGTTTGGTCATCTTCAATTGTGGCAATCGAGATGGCTGATGTTTTGTTAGCGCTTGTTTGCAAAGATTGTCGATCATCCAAATTTAGATCCAATAATTAAGATCATCCTAGCTCCCGAATATACTGAGCCTCTACAAAGGATTTTTTCTCGGTATAGGATCATTCCAACTCATTGGTGGAAAAAATATTTTACTTTCTGGGACCCCTGAAAATTTACCAAAAACTTTCTGCGAGAACTAGCAGTAAAAATAATGTATAATTGATAATTACCCATTAGATCAGAGAGACAATTGCTATTATTGCAAAACACAAAAAAATTTCTTCTGCATTCAAAAAATTTCTGGGATCATTGGTGCTGTGCTCCGCTACTTTTTCCACCCCTGATTCCAACTTTTAGCCACAAATCTAGAACGTTTTATTGCTTCATTTATTCTCAAGACGGTAGATTTCCAAATGATTCGATTTTAGAACAATTTATCTTTATACTTCGAGCACCCAAATCATCCCCCATGCCTGTTTATAAGGCATCATGTTGCACCTACTACAAGGATTGTCTTAGTGCAAAGACACTAGATATCTAACTTATTTCACCCCCCCCCCCCCCAATGCTTGTTTATAAGGCATAAGGTTCCACATACTACAAGGATAACCTTGTAGTATGTAATATTGCGTTTTATACTTTTAATATAAAAACTGACACGGGAAATTTGGCAAAGCAGAAGATTGCGGTTTCAAACATTACAATGCGATTTGAAAGAATAGAGTTCACACTCTTGAGTACACTAAATCAAACCAAGATAAACAAGGCTTTATGATTTCGTTTATTATAATTTGCTTGACCGCGTTAGAGATGTTGAAATCTATTCTTTACAGTGACAAATCGCATTTTCACGTTTAAAACCGCAATCGTTTGTTTTACAATTTATGCAAGCGAGAAGTGGATAAAAAGACTTGTTTGGCAATGAAAGTTTGATACAATTCAATTTGTAAATGAAAGCAGTTCAGTTTTTAAGCCCTGTGAATTTTCATTTTAAAATTAAAAATTGAAATATGTAATAATAATAATCATCATTGCATGCACCATAGTTACATTAAACTATAGGCTAAATACTTGCTGGATACAACTAACATTAACTAAAATAAACAACTGTTGTATACAAAAATAATATTAATGACAAAGATACGTACCTCCTTTTCACACTATTAATGTGAACTATATAGCATTTTCAATTTGAGTAACGAATGCTGTTCCTTCAAAACTTTTACACCCAGGGCAGTAACAACGACAGATTATTAAGCATCGTTATTTTTCATTCATTATATATGTAAGTAATTATTCTTGTAGATTCAGTGAACATGAACAGCTTGCAGAAAATTATCGAATCTGTGTTTGTCCTTTGTCTTGACAAATCTCATGGACCACCGTCAAATGAACCATCAATTGCAGAAGATCCAGTGTTGACCGCAACAAGCAATCAAATGATGCACGGAGGAGGATCTCGTCATAATAGCTGCAACAGATGGTTTGATAAAATTTATCAGGTACTTTGAACGAAAGCAGATTTTGTGAAACATGTCTTGCAGATAACAATGCAATTTGCCATTGGAGAGAATAGATTTAAAATCTATTAGTGCGATAAAACCAAAATAAACAAAAGGCGGGAATTTTAAGACAAACGATTGTGGTTTCAAACATGACAATGCAATTTTTCACCGTCAAGAATGGATTCCAATACCTTCACCGCAGCCAAGCAAATCATAATAAACGAAATCATAGAGTTCTGTTGTCTTGGTTTGTTTCGATTTGATTGAGTGCATTCAGTGTGAAATCTATTATTTTAAGTCACAAATGGCATCGTCATGCTTGAAACCGAAGTTTATGCACACTTTTGAGTCCACTGGATTAAACCAAAATAGACGAGAACAGCAAAATTTATATTTTCGCTCATTATTTTTCTGTTTACTCTGGCAAAGGGGCACCGAAAATATGCTATTTACCTTTTATTGTGCAGAATTAACGCCCGAGAACAATGCCATTTTATGATGATGGCAAAAGTTCATATTATATCATATCTTTCCGATGGTATGTTGGCTGCGTTATTGGGACGAATATTTTTTGATGGATTGTCATAATCCCCAGATGCTGTATTATATTTTTGAGGATATTTATTCCACTTTGTCGTTGATATTTTTACTTGCTTCTTCTTCAGGGCTCTGCTTTCTGCCTTTTTTATTCTTTTTTTGTCTTCGGTATCGGAGGCATTGTCATGATTTGTTTGCTTTTTGTTGATTTGTTTGTTGTTTTCTTTGACTGCCTGTTTCCAGCTCCGTTAATCTCGAGTCCATGCACTTCTTAAATTCTGTCAGGGCTTTCGATGCGTCATTTTGGCTTGGATCTTTTGTAGGTGTTGTTGATATTCTTCCTTCATCTCGTTTTGTTTAGCTTGTTTTTGAAGATGGACTGATTTTTTTTGTCTTCGTCTCGGTCTTTTGACGTTTTCTGGGTGATGAATTTTCAGTAGACTTAGAATTTAACCAAAAATTCTTTGACTCCGAAGAAGAGGATGATTTTCGCTTTTTATTACCAGTCATTTGGAGTTTGGCCTACCCTGAATTTGATGTGCAACTATGACCTGCCGAGTGAAGTTCGTTTACTGCACTTGTATATTATCTATGCAGTTTACGCGTGTGGAGAAGGACCTTTGATAGCGTGATAGCTTGGATGTGTTGAAGCTGTGAAATTCCCCCAGCTAAGGCTGGTTTCCATTTAGTCGTAACTGCCTGTAGCATTGCCTGTGACTGCCTGCGAAAAGATTGTCTCTGAGGCTGCTTGAGAGTATCTCTCTCTCTGGTTCTGAGATGCCGTAAGTGCCGTTTGCTATCCCCGTGAAAGTTTAATCAAATTCAGCCTCTGGCAGCCTCATTCATCACAAGGAAAATGTTTCCATTAAAATATTTCCAGCCTGCAGACATGCCGCAGGCAGTTACGGTTGAATGGAAACCGGCCTTTAGTAAACAGAAAGCAAAAGGTGTAAAATACATTTTTGGGCGATAAATGACATTTTCATCTTCAGAGCGAAGCAGTTGTTCAGAAAGTCTTTGTTTAAAAATTTTGTTACAGCTGGTTCGTCATAGTTCTGTGCGCATCAACGCCCACTCACTTGAAATGTAAAACATGACGCAGCTAGAATTTATTGGTTTCAAAAACCATTTGTGGTAACATTTTTGGAAAATGACATGTTTTACCAAGTTAGGAACACCGAAAACAAAACCTCCATAATTTTGCTATTCCCATAAATTATGCGACGAAGATCTTCCAGGCTCAGAAACTCAAACATGGCCATAATTAATCATAATAGGAGGTTTTGTGTACAACATTGAAACATGAACAAAAGTAACATGGACAAATTACGGTGGTAGGGTTGGATTGCTGTTCTTGTAACTTTTTTCTTTCCATGCTGACTATAATTTGTCTTTGTTTTTCTTGTCAGTTTGTTGTATCAGAAGATGGCATTGTTGGTTGCAACTACGAGCATTCTACTGCGGAGGCGCCTCCTGTTCAGCTCCTCTGTAACCATGTCATTAGTGAATGGTCAGTGATTTTTTGCTTTATATTTATTGTCTCAATTTCGTTTGCCGTACAACCAGTGGTTTATATTCTTATCAGATTTTGAATTGTTTCCCCATTTCAGTTGTTAAGACCTGTTAGACTTTCTTTCCCAGACTCAAAAAATAACATGTACCCAATGCCAGATATCTTTAATTTTTTCTTTTATGTTATTTCCTACCGAATTGTGAAGAGTATTCTCCCCTGCCTGCGTACAACTGTTAGAGATATTACAAATATTACGATTTGCCGATCTACATGGGGTATCTACGGATCAGGCAAAATGAATGATACAAACACGAGACAACTTCGCTGAGTTGTTGCGGAAACGTTTCGTTTTGGCTCGCCTCAATGATGGCCACGTTCATTATTTGGAGGAACTTGCAAGTACAGGCAGGTTATGACCGCCAATTTATATGTTAATGTTGCCATTAAGAAAATTTTTAAAACCATGTATATATTATATTTGACTTTTGTTGTTTTCATTAAAGCTCTTTAGGCGTTGGATCTAATAGTGCACCGTCTATGACATTTCCAGAGCCGAAGCGACTGCAATGGAGACTTACCAAAGAACTTGAAAGAAAGATTGAAGTAGCAAAGGAATCCATAGATCAGTAAGACAAATTTTACTTGTGATTTAACATTTGCTAATATTTGGCATGGCATATATTTTAGTGTAGTGGCGGTTAAACTTAAACCTGTTTCACGAGTCTTTGTTTCCCGGCATTCTCTGATTTTCTGACGTCACTCCGGTCAAGTGTAGGTCAAACTCTGTGTCCTTTGAAATCACGAGTTTTGTCTTCGGAATTTTATTATGAATTTATTGCTTCTAGAGCTAAAAATTTAAATAATTGCATTTGTGTAACTGATTTACATTGTGGTTGCTATTTTTTGCTTGGTTTGCTATCTCTTCAAAAACAAGGGAGATTGGAATTACTTCTCAATACAAAGTGATAATAAAGATAGCCATATAGGCTTTAACGAATCAAATACAATTCTATAATTAAAACATCTGAAACAATAACTAAATTATAATTAAAATTATAATAAATCGTATCTAAAATTACAAAAAATTAGAATTAGCTTTTAAAAACAAAACCAAACAATACTAATTTTGGTGACATAGGCTTGCAAAAAGTTCTACTAAAAATTTATTTTCAAAGTTCTACTGAGATCTTAAACTAATGAATGTATCTTGATTCTTGCCAAGCTCAAAATCTGATTATCATTTTCACATTGCGTTGTATCAAGGAACGTGTACCGTGAAGGGAAAGCTAAATTCCGCGATGAGAAATAATAATGAAATGATACTCATCCTAGCCTCACTCCATAACATCCCTATTCTTTCGTTCTTTGTTGTTGTTGCTGTGAATTCAGACAAGGCCTACAAAGAAACAAATTAAAAATTGGAGCAAAGCGGCGCAAAACTTCCCTACGCCTTTGCAAACAAGGATCGTGTTCAGAAATAGAATCAAAAATAGAAAAGGTTTTCACTTAACCGTTACGTTAACCGGTTAGCTTTTAACATCAAGTTAGTTCGCACTTCAGTGGATTCTTCGAACGGTCACAGAATTACTACGACGACGACACCAATTGAAATAAGTCTACACAGTCTAAATTACATTGATAGCAAATTCGGGTGCTCTTACACTTGCGGGTGCATCCTATGCTGTTACACTGAGAAGTAAAATTCGTTCTCAGCTTCCAGATTCATGTTCTGTCAAAGGGAAAGCCTGGTATTACTAATCCATTTCTTTCCAAGGCTATTCGGGCTTTGGGTACTTTTGTTGTTTTTTGTTCAGGAATGATCACCAGATCCTTAAACACAAGTTGTGATGAACCAGGTCGTCTCCTTTTTTTGGCCACTTAAGGATTTGCTGTAAACTTCTTTGCTACGACTGGATGCAGAAGAACTTCTGTGGTCCGGGCCTCCTTCTCCCAAAGAAGAGCGATAAGTAAGGAACCTTCTTGCAAGCTCTGATCTAATGTTGCTGTTAACATTGGCCACATTTCGTTGCGATGACGTTGATGATGCTATGCTGTCTAGGTCCTGAGCAGTGAAACTATTTATTGCTGGCAATGCTTCTTCCCTGTAACGTGCAAAATAGCTGTCTCTTTGACTTTGATTTGCCGCCATTTTAAGCAAAGACACGAGGCACGACAGTCGACAATGCTTGTTGCTTGAATTGAATGCGCATTGCATCATAATTAGCATGTTTGAGTCCATGAAATTGGGAATATTTTAAATATCCAGAAACACGCATATTTTTAATTGACGTTGGAAACTTTATCAGTAAAGGAAGGGAATATTCTTAATTGATGTTGGAAAAATATTTATAATCAATTACAATGAAGGGAACCTACCATGTAGGAAATAAATTAAAATAAAATGAGAATAAATTAAAATAAAATGGGAATAACTTAAATAAAATGAGAATATTTTAAAATACAGCGAGAATAAATTAAAATATAAGGAGAATATTTTAAAATATAAGGAGAATGTTTTAAGATATACCGAGAATAAATTAAACAATAAGGAGAATATATTGAGAACACAATATATTGAGAACACAAATTTTTATTTCGTACTCAATATATCGAGACAATGCCATATCGAGGGAATGGTATCTAATATCAACCCAGGTACTATTGTTTATTTCCCCCGTAATATATCCCTGGGAACGAGGTTGCAGGAGGTTGCAATTCACCTGGGAAGGAGGTTGCAGGAGGTTGCAATTCACCTTGGTAAAAATGCCCCGCTACCATCTTTTACGGTAATTTTTAATTAGAAATCTGTTTTACGAGAGATCTGTCAAGCAACTTCGTGTCATCATTTTCAACAAGACGCTATCTTTTTCAGGTTGGTGGACGATGTTGATCTTCGATGCATTAAATATCTTGGATGCGGAAAAAATGTACCTAAAACCAACAAAATGAGCCCAGATGCATTTATCCAAATGGGAATACAACTTGCTTATTTCAGGTATTTGCATGGGCAATGAAAAACTTGGGTGTTCTTTTTTACTGTTTTATTTATGTTGCAAATTCATCATTGTTCGCAAACAATAACAAAATTTAAAATTCTAATGTTATATTAAATTTAGAAGATAACTACCCGGGCACTAAGCCCTGCTCATCGCCATTATTCCCGCAAAATAAAGAAACATTTTTTCGTACTTCTCCGCTTCGAAAGAAGGGCCTTTCGTGCCTGGGCTCACATTAAGGAAACATTAGTTCTTTGCCTTTGGTTCCCCATTCAAAAGTCTGGTATCCAGGGTATGGTTCCCCATGCTAATATTTTATTCTCTATTCCTTTCGTTCTAAACTCGCCTTTAAAACATAACAAAATCTGATATCTTTTTCTCGGCTGCTATAGCGAGTCCGATAGTGAATCCTCCCGCTCCTTTCAGGCTTTCCTTGATTGAAGAAAAGAAACATTAGTATCTATTGTTGGAGAAGGCTAAAAAAATTTCTTCATCAAAAAATGAGTACAAAAAGGTGTCGTCTGGTCAGCCCAACAAGCAAAGTCTGCATGAAAAAAATAATGACAGAACAGGGGCATAACAAAATAATAACAGAACAAACAATATTTGTGAATGAGCCAATTCTTCTTTTTGGGAATCTCACCACGCTGCGAAGGAGCGTGCACATCCGATGTATTTTTTGCACTTTAGAAAAAAACATGGCCGCACATTTTTTTGATTTGCAAGTATCTAACATCGCAGCAAAAGACCGAAATCAATGGAAAATATTATCTCATGTTTGTGCGCAATCTAGCCTACCTGGAGATAGCGAAGCATGATGAGTCATAATCATGTAATCGTGTGAAGGTTATTAAATAATTAAATTTATTTCGGCTTAACGAGTCACACCCAGCCTCCTTGCCCTGCAAACGCTTAATTGACTGCGACTGGAACTCATTGCAAAAGCGCAATCAAAATTTTATTTGGTTTCATTGTAAGGGTGGGCCATCCATAGCTGTACTGCAATACCAGGACAACCCGTGCTCGCGGTGAAGCAAGCCTCAGACCGACGAGCTATTTCCAAAAATCAGTTTAATATTTGAGCGCCTTGGTGAGGCGCATATCAGATATTAAGCTGATAAGAACAGATACTACACTTGATCTTAGCCAAAAGGCCGAGAAGCGATAAAGCTTTTTCTTAGAAAAAATTGGGTCGGAATTCAAAAACGTTTTGTAACTTTCGTGGTTTGAACGTTATTAACAGTTTTACTGCCTGCCACTTCTCGTGTGTTTGACGGCATGTTGTAAAAACCGGACCCTGATACCCTAGGACCCCTAAGACCCCTAGTACCCTTAAGTACTGAAGGTAAAAAAAACCGTTAATACCAGAGGGTCATTCCCACAGCCAAGCTGCCAACAATTCGTCACATATCTGATTTTATTTTCAATCGATCCAGCAAAACAGGAATAGCTATAGTACTGCGGTTGTATCCACATAAATGATCACACTTGAAAAGAAAATTGAGGACGCTATATTTACGTAATTGAATTGTTTTGTTGCGAAAGGACGCTATATTTACGTAATTGGATTGTTTTTTTGTCACAGGGCGTAATTCCATATTTTAAGTGCCACCCATGTGCTCAACAAATGGTATCATGTTACAATCCCGACAAAATAGTATCAACCTCAAAACAAATAGATGCACAGAACGGAAGTGTGCTGGATCGATTGAAAAATAAAGTCAGATATCTGACGAATTGTTTGCAGGTTGGCTGTGGGGATAACCCTCTGGTATTAATGGTCCTTTTTACCTTCAGTACTTGAGGGTCCTAAGGGTCTCAGTGGTCATGGGGTTTAAGGGTCCGGTTTTTAAAACATTCCGCGTTTAACCATGTGCCCTGCACTTCTCGTGGGTTACCAAGAGACACCAAAGAGTTCCACACAGCTCCAACAACTCTTCTCGAAACAATGTTTGTATATAGAAAATAGACATGCAGATGCAGCGTTTTCTGATAGCTTACCAAGAAATCTTAATCCTTTCAGTATCAATGTTAAAGATATGCTCTACCCAATTGCAGAAGAGATTATTATAAGATGGTATAAATTGGGGAGGATAGCAACATTTACGATTGCTAGTGAGAATGGTGGATATTTTTTGAGAAGGCTAAAATATAAAGTTTTCAAAAATTGTCTGTTCATCAAAAATGGCCTACAATGTGTCTGGTCAGCCCAATCAGAAAACTTGCATAACAAAATGATAACAAAAGAAAATGTCAAAATTTAAAATGTTGTTAATTTCATTGATGCTTCATTTAAATGAAAAGTAATGTTATTTTGACTTTATTAAATTAAAAGTTATTTTAATATTATTTAAATTATATATTTTTTTATTTATTCACGGATAAGATTAACTTCGAGAGAAACGCCGCCTGGTGCAAAAGTTACGGAAGTAAATATAATGTAACGAAGAAATTTGACGTTTTTCGCCACAAAGCAAATGTCCGTTATGTTTTTCATAAAACTCTTGAAAGTTTTTTATTTTGCTGATAGTTTTGCTGGATACTTTTTTCCGAAGAGCATTTAAATGGCAAACCGAAGAATTTTAGTTGGCTGGGATTCAAATTAAGATGATGTTTTATTGCAAATTTTGGTTATGATTTAAAAATTGAGTCTTGTTACGTTCCCGTTATGTTAAATATAGTGGTTTTCAAATTTGATAAAGTTTTTTTTTTTGAAATGCCTTTGAGAAATGCCACGCTGAGACTGCGGTCAAAGTTTTTTGCTATCTCAGAAATTAGCTACTTGTGCTTGTACGAAAAAAATTAATATGAAAGCCCTATTTTATTCATAAAGTAAGATGAGTTAAATTTTCTACGAAGCACGCTTCGGGGAGGAACAGAACATCACTAACTTTTCCATGCGCACCTAGGGAAGGAAGCCCTTCTTTCGACGCGGAGAACGTCGAGGAGTTCAGCAAAGGTTGCGCCTAACAATCAAAAACTGAGACGTGTTTGTGTGGCTTTATATTTTGTGTGGTTTGGCTTTTGAACACCAAATACATATTCAAGGTTCTTTCAACATTAGCATAAACAGAATTATATAAGATTATTATTAATTACTTCTGATATTCTTACCCTTACGCAATACCTTGAGGCCATTTGATAACGTTTTTCCTAGACTTCCTCTAAGTCTATTTCGTTTCGTTAATCAGTAAAAAATAAAAAATATGTCGTTGCAAAGGAAACACCCTGTGGAGGAGATATCTTATTTTACTGCAGTCTCTCCTCCGCAGGGTATTTTCCTCCGCGGTGAAAAATGTTTATTTGGAAACGAAATGGACTTGGAGCAATTCTTCGTCTTTCAAATTTAGAACACACTAAGCCGGTGAATCAAAAGTTATTTTTTATTCCACTTTTGCTCAGTTACTTTTTGTTTTGCATAGCTTTTGTACTCTTTAGAAGGAAATTTATTTTGAACTTTTTAATTGTGAACTTTCTAAAATGATTTTCAACACTTGAGAATGAGATGAGAAGATATCTACACAGAAGGTTTTCAAAAGAGGGTCGGGTTCCCACCCAAATCCTATTCCCAGCGACACTTTCGTGGAAAACTTTCCTGTCCAAATTGTTTGTGAGATGGCAAAAAGACAGTTAATTGGAGAAAATACGATATTTTAATTTAGGAAATGTCCATATCCTTGTCCCATGCTATGTATTATTCAGCCCAGTCCCAGGTAAATTCTCCTATTAAATAAACATCCTATTTCCCAGTACCAACAAGCAAATCCCCGTTTCCCATATTTCCTTGTCACCTTCTTACCATCTACATATCTGTCTTGCAGGTTGCATGGAGACATGGCTCCCACTTATGAAAGTGCTTCGATTAGGAAGTTCAGACTTGGACGGACGGACACAATCAGAACAGCATCGCTGGCTGCCAAAGAGTTTTGCGAATCAATGGTTTCCCAAAATTTGAGCGTAAGTTTTTTTTACAATTTGTTAATTAAAGTTTAGCAAAAGTTCATGCAACCGGCAATTTACTAACTTTTATTTTGTTGGAAAAAATAAACCGATCAAATAATAGCCTTATTACACGAGGCCCACTAGTTGTGCGCAAGCACCCAATCAAATAGCGGCAAGAAAAGCGAGTGCTTGTTTCCAAACCCCTTGTACCCCCTGCCATGTAGCAAGAACAACATCCTTCGTGGGCACAGGGACACAGGGAAGAATAAACTGCTGTAGATTTAGAGCGTAACTTGCAGCACACAGTTTACAAATTGTGTTTACCATAGTTTACCATACCGTGCGTTTTAATCAAGAACAATAAAAACTACAAATGAAAACCACAGGAAATTTGATAACAGAGCCTAGAGTTTACCAATGAACAAATTGTTGTTTCTTTGAGAACAAAGAAAAGCCGCACACGATTACAATTCCTCGATGGAGGAATTATTCCCCGATCGAGGAATTATTCCCCGATCAAGGTTGTGTGCCGAGCTGCCTACTTTATTTATTAGAAGAAAATTTCGTTGCTCTTGGAAGAACTTGAAGTTTAGCATTCTCCCATTCTCGCATTTTCTGCAAGTCCTTTCGTGCAATCATTCTTGTGATGGTTGATTTATGAACGCTTTCGCTGGAATTTATTTGCACTAAATTAGCCACAAATCCTTCTTCCCTGGAAAAATTATTCAAATGAGATCTGAAATATTCAAATATAGCGTTTCAAACTATCGCATTGACACCCCCCCATTGTCACGTTTTGCATCCGAGAACAATTACATAACAAAACCGCTGAGGGAAAACAAGGACGAAAATAAGAAACAAATAAAGCTGATTTGAATCAAATAGTAAAAACAGCGCCGGCCTCTCGGAGTACCACAAAGTTTAACTTACATAACAAACCAAATATCTTATATAAACGTGATCAAATAGCTTAACAAAATAATGTGATCAAACTACAACTTCTATTCTTTCTTGGATTAACATTCCGAGCATACAAGAAATTTACAACCAAAATCTCGTAGGTATTCACAACCAAAGTGTCCAGTACGATTTTTAAGATATATTTTCAGATATTTTAGCTTTCCTGAACATGTATTTTCGGATTATTTTCGCTAGGCATTGTACTTTTGATTCAGTAATTTTTTCCTTTTTATTTACCAAAAACGTAAGTAGTCATTTCACCCATGAAAGAGCCATATGATGATATTTTCAAGATCAAGAGGTAAATGCAAGCAAAGTTTTGTGCCAAATATAGTTTTAATCAGTGCCAAATATAGTTTTAATCAGTGCCAAATATAGTTTTAATCAGTGCCAAATATATTTTTAATCAAGTTAGTTTATTGAAATCTGAACAATTTTATCTGCAAAATGAGACTTTAGATAGGATTTCTCTGTTTATTGGAAATAGATCCGTGCGAAAAAAGTTTGCTCATTTGCTCCCTGAAGGTGGTCAGAATTCCTTTACGAGTCCCTTGATAACCTTAGCACATACAAATTCGATAGCAGTTTTGCTTATGTATATTGAGGTGTTTTAAGTTTTTCCCGTGCATACCCGTTGTAAGACCCCGTTTACACGATGCCGGTATGAAATGAATCCGATACGAAATAATATCCCCCCAATCCGATATGATTTCCTGTCGGATTCGCTTCGAGGCAAAAAAATAGCGAAACGAGTACAAAAATTTGCATATTCTATTATTAATTTTAAACGAATGCGCGCCAAAACACGAGCTATCAAACATCAGTCAATGGATTTTTCTCGTTTTTTTTTAACAGTCTATGTTGCACTTCAGATTAATGTCCTGCTAATACTTTTTGGTAGGCATAATAAATTTGTCTGTTAAGCCTGTCAAAATCTAGAGTTTTTGGCTTGGCGCACTTTTTCCTTTGTTTTGATCAGGGAGTAATAGACTATTACTTCCTGAGTAATCGGTATTTTCAATTTTATTTATTTCTTCTTTATTTTCTTCGTTGTGCGTTTTCCTATATTTTGTATAAAGTAATATGACACTCCCAAGAAGACTAGAAAGGGCCATAACGAGAATGCTTAGGCCTGAGAAAATGCTGGCTGTTTCTTCAAACACCATGTAGCCTGCAAGACTTTCAGGACCTGCTACTGCCAGGGCAGAGGGAATCCAGCAAGTACGGTGACACTGAACAAATCTGTTTTCGTTTTGCAAAACGCCAGCCCGACGTACGTCGAAATATTGATCAGCGCACCAACTACTGTGAGCCAATAATCAGATGAGTTAGCAAATTTTGATATTGCAAATGTAGCTAAAACACCGAGACCTTCCATTGAAGCCAATAAGATCATAAATTCACTAGTTCCGACAGAAGACAAGTTTAGAGGCTTTTGTTTCAAAAACATGACTAATATCGCTGCTTCAGCTTGAAGAGCGGCAGACAGGAAAAACATTGCCACCAGGATAAACGCTGCAATCCATCGGCCATGTTTGCATTTTCTACTGCCAGAGCTCCTTGTAAATCACTATAGAAACTCGTCACGAGAGCACCAATTACCAGGAATGAAACAAGGGTTGAATCGAGTCTTACACATATCATATACATTATGCTCTGAGCAGCATATGTTATTGGAGGTACCATCAATAGTTTGCGTTTTGTAATAATGTCAAGAGCTGCACCAAAAGGCAGGATACAAAATATGCCTGGCACAATGACGCACGCGAACAAGATCATATTCCATATTGCTGCCTTTTTGTAAACGATCTCGTATTGAACTGCAAAGTTCCCCAGGGAAGTGCAAATTTTAGAGTTGAATTTTTTCGTGCAAATATTTTATATAACCAATTGAGGTAGAATCGACATGTAAACGAAAAACTGCAGGAATATGAATGGCTCTGTGGAGCACCATGTTCTCGTTGTGTCGCAGACATTTTCATTTTAGAATTTAGTTTGGAAGCAGACGGAGCAATGGCTAATATTGCGCTTTGGTCTGTTATTACGAAGTTTATGTAGCACTTATAACAATTGTGTATATAAATATAACAATTGTTTCACTATCACAAAACATCTTTTTCTCAATTTGTGTTGTGACTGACCGGTGGATTTGAATGTATATTTTCATTAGCCTTACGATAATCTGAAACTGCTAAAAAGTAGCGAAACTAATGAGGGGCTTGTGTCGTCGGCTGTGTTTTCATACCACAATTTGCATGGTTCTTGATTTCTCGCTAAGCAGTGTTTTTGTTATAGAAATCGCTTAAAATTCTGCAAGAATGTTTTTGATACGTTTCAACCCATTTCATTCAGCCCGAGTCCTCGGTGCCAGTAACCCTGGCTCTTAGCCCGATACGTTTAATTGTAAATTAAGAACCAGATTCTTACAAATTGCAAAAGTGCTGCGCTGTCGGCTTTTTTAAGTTTGATATTCAGCTTTTTCTGTGTCATTAAAGTGTAAAGTGCTGGTGTAAGATATTCACATCGGTTTGTGTCACTGGCAATAAATCATTTACCAAGTTTTTCGAAGACAAAAGACCATTTATTTACCATTTATTTATTTGTTAAAAAGCTTATCATCAGTTTAAGTGCACCAGCCTTGCAAACTGAAATAGCAGATTTCGTATAATTTGTTTTTGTGTCAATGAAAAAAGCTTAAAGAAATATGAAAAATACGACACACCTGGCAGCCAAGGACTTCCAAACCATAAACTGACAACAATGAATTATGTGTAAACGTTTTTAAATTTTTCAATGGACTCTCGCCTCGCCAGCTTATTCTTCAGATGTATTTCACCCAGCTGATTTTTCTCCTACGTAAAAGTAATACTGGCCAAAAATCTCTGTCTTATCTAGGGCCCAAATTATGGAACAATCTACCATCAAATCTAAATTCTGCGAATAGTGCAAATGCATTTAAACACAAAGTCAAAAAGCGCTTCATTCAAAGTTAATTTAAAAGAGACGAAAATGTATGCATTTACCACTACAGTTATCTACCAGCATTTTGGCCAATTTTTACTAAAAATATAAATATATTACATATTTCATTTATATAAGTTTGTTTCCTTATTTTTATCAAATATATCTATGGGGACCTGTCACTCTAGTAGAGATAAGTAATTTTTAAAATAATATTTTATGCAATTTTATTTTTATTTTTATTAGTTTAAGTATTATTATTATCGCAAAATTGTAAATGGAATATTCCTTCACAATGTTTCTGATGCGATATTTCCTTCTGCACATCTTCATAATGCAGCATTCTTTTTGTTGACTTCAAAATATAGTTTAGTAATGATGGTAAATGAATAAATTTCCTTTTTCAAACAGGGTGTTGCAAAACGTGACTTGTTTCTGAAAGCAGTTAATGGCCATATTAAATACACCAGAGAGGTAAAGTATATTTTTAATTAATCATACTGAATTGTAGCCAGAATTATTGCCAGCAAAAGAGGAATTCTACCGTCTACGGAAGGTTTACGAAAAGACAGAAATGCAAAGGAATTGCGTTCAGCTGTGAAACTGACAAACCCCATCCTGTATAAGACGTTCGATTTAATATGCCCCTTACGTGATTCATTTAAAAATAGATAGTATATTGTTAAATTTGCAAAGTCTATATTTTGTTTAATTATTTTAACTTTTGTAGCACATTCCAATATTCTATATTTCATACTCCAACTTTCCGCATTTCCTGTTTTAATGATAGGCAAGATTGGCAATTTTCGCATGCTTCTTGGATTTTGGTGTAAACACAAAAATGTGGTCGTTGTAGTTTCGTTCGCAGCATAAAACCAAAGAGTGAAACTTGGTAAAGTGGGTGCACCTTGTTCCTTCGGTGATCGCCTTTACAAACTTGTTTTTTACAAATATGGCAGAGCGGGCAAGGACAACTGAGACATCTGCTATATCAAATCTTGATGTTTGCGATCACATTCCGGTTTCTACATCTTAGGTTAAATTCAAAAAAAATTTCAATGTCATTAATTCCATCGTTGACTAATTGCCTTTGTTAAGTGTTTTTATGAAGACATTTCTTTGCCGTTTTCTTTTCCTGTTTTTCCTTCTATTTTGCCTTATACTGTTGATATCTCTGTTTCCTCTTGGCTCGTTTCATGTACAATGGATTGCAATTGTCTTTTCCTCCCACCGTTTACCATTTCCAGAAATTTTCCATTTCTTTTCGTGAACCATAATGATCTTTAGCGTTTTTCTACGATCCTACATTTCCATTGCTTCTTACCTTTTTATTTCATCTCTGAACTAATCTCACAGTCGTAAAACAAGTGGTAGGACCATACATTACACTTAAGAAACTTTTTTATGTAATAATATATATGTTATTTTATGGGTGGAGCTCTGCTGAAAGGATTGGAGTTGGAATGAGGCAAAAAGGTTCTTTGGGAGAGATCTGGCTGAAAGGGCTGCAAAAACAGTAACAAAATGGCCGACTAAGCCGACTAAAAAGTGGTTGGGGGTGTTGGGGCGCACACCCATTTGAATTTGCCCCCTGCTTTGTTGCTAGTGCTAATTAAAGGAGGCAGAAAAAGCATTTGTGTTGTGAAATTTGTTGTTGATAAAGAATTGTAATTTTCTTTTCAGGCAGGAAATGGGCAAGGCATTGATCGTCATTTGTTGGGATTGAAATTGATCTGCATGGAATCGGGAATGAAGATCCCAGAAATTTTCAGGGACAAAGGATACAACTATAGCCTTCATTTCAAGTTATCTACAAGTCAGGTAATTGAATTACATTAAATTTTTTCATTTTAACACCGCATTTCCTCTAACGGACGAAAAGATTGAATTTTTTCATGGTATCATGGTTTCACCCAATATGTTTGAAAGGAAAATTAATTTCTCGCTCATTCTGTTAAACATTTTTTTCCAGGTGCCTTCACCGTACAGCACAGTTTTGTGTTTCGGCCCTGTTGTTCCAGATGGATACGGTGTATGCTACAACCCTATGGAGGAGCAGCTTAACTTCGCAGTGTCTGCTTTTAATTCAAACCCGGAAACTAGCACAGCTCGTTTTGGAGAATCGTTGAAAAACAGTTTTGATGACATCCAGAAATTGTTGTTGCAGCCAAAGCTATGATTGATTTGTGATCTAAAACGCTTGCTTCGCTGGCTTTAATTTCATTTCAGTAGTACGGTAAAGCCCCGCCATTAAGAAACCACTTTTAAGAAACTTTTAGCATAAACTTTTTTCTGAAATACCCCAGGTTACAAGAAAAATCTCAAGGCTACAATAAAGTAATTTAGGGAACTTGACTTCAAGAATTGTAAAAAGAATTTGTATGATAATGGTCTAAAAATGGTTTCTTAATCGGAGGCCTTTCTTTAGTTCCGTATAATTTATTTTTTCATGTGAATTGTATTTATTGGTATTATTATCACTAATTGAAACCTTGTCAACTCTTGCGCCATGGCAATTACTATAATACATTTTACAAAAGCTGTTTTTTTTTAGTGCTTCATCTGCAATACCTTTCTCATTGGCAAATTAGCATTTTAGTTGATTAACGCAATTCTGAAAATTCGTATTCATTTAGAAAAATTTTTTTACCGTTAAAGAGCAATGGATTCTATTCCTAATCCTGATATTTAAGTAAAGTATGAATTGTTTCTATCTTAGTTAAGTTAGTTTATAGATCCTACGTACAATTCACAATGTTAATAAAGATTTATGCAGATAAAATCACCTAAGCTAAATTGAAGCTATGTACTAACAACCCTTAAAAATGAACTTAAAGTAAATTAAAAAGATTGCTTGAAAGTTATAATGTGAAACTCGAAGAAGAATTGTGTTAAACAAAAGATTCAGTTGCGGCTTGCAACTCGAAAGATAAAATTTTAAACTTTTTAATGCATTCAAGAAAATCAAAAATGATATATTTTGGCAATTTTATTGCTACTTGTTTGGCATTGTGAGCCCTGCTGGCGCCTGGGGGGTTGTGGCGCTCGCTATATTTCCATTAACAAAAACACAAAATGATTTTAGCACACAGCTCGAGAGAAGGAAACGTTTGAAATTTTGAGCAGCAAACCTTTGCAATCAATATCTCCTTCATCTTCATGAAACGAAGCAACGTTGTTACATTGCTACAGTTAAATTAAATTTGCAACATCACGGAACATAAAAGAATCAGATTAGTCAGGTGTAGTTTGGAGAAACTTCATTGCTTAAAAGCTGTTGACTTTGCTTTTATGTCAATTTTCCTCAAAATGTTTGCTGCCCTTGGTTTTTTGTTAACTTCATCCGATTAAGTGTAATGTAAAGGTGAAAAATCTTCTTCTGGATTGCAAATTGCATTCCCATTTGTGGCGCTTTCATTTTTCAAATTTAAAGCTCAAAATTCTATATTAAATAAAACTTGTTTTGATTTTCTGGGGTCTAATATGAGAGAAGCTAAGTTTTATGATCATGACTTGTCGAACCCGAACTTTCATAAATGCCGAAGATGGAGTAATTTTCTTTTCATTTATCATATTTAAAATTTCAGATATTTATGGTTTGATTTTTTGATTATTGAAGAAATAAATTGCAGAAGAATTTTCTGCATTTATTTTAGAAGGTAAGCAGAGTTGGAAATATACGAGCTTCTCAAAAAACCCAACCGCCTTCCAAGAATCAATTCAGTTTGTTTTTTCGCTAACATTCTGCTTGGTTATTTTCTTCAGGAATGCTGCTTGCAATAACATGATATACACGTTTTTTTATGAGAAACCTGGCCAAGGCTTCACTGTTAATATCTTAATATCTTAATTTTGGACCATTTTTGACCAAATTTCACTAGTAAAATTTCTTAAACGTTTCTTAATTATATGACAAATTCTGTTTTAGGTACTATGTATGAAAGATCCTGTTTTTGACATGATTTTTCTTTTTCAAAAAAAACATTTTAATAAAACTGGGTATATATTGTACATGATAAAAAGTTATATACACAATTTCACTGAGATAACCATCTGACATCATTTCCACTTTATTGATATCATTAAGCACTATGTAAACTAAAAAACTCAAAAATTTAGAAGTTTATCAGTTTATTAGCGATTTTTAGTTTGGCTTGGCTCAGGTTATTTCACCATTTACAGGTTGCATGGTAAGAAACTCAAATTTCAGTATCAGTAGGATATCAAGCGGTTTTGAGATTTGGCAAAGTCATCATGCACTGTTAAACATGCATTTTTAGATTTGTGTTTTAAATTTTTGTTCACATAAATTTAAACCATTTCTGCAGATCAAGAAGAGAAGACGAAGGCATGTGTCTTGTGGTACACCAAATTGATGTTGAAATTGTTTGTGTTCTCTGACGCAAAATATTTACGTGTTTAGTTTGTGTAGAGGAATATAAAATCATTTAGGAAACTTCTCAGAAAGATCTACTTTTCGACAAATTTGTGCAAAAGAGAACGAGAAGAAGGGCGTGGCATAAAATCAGCTTGTCTTTGATAAAGAAAGTTGTTGCTGCTGTTTATACGTGGTCTTTTTTTCATTGACGTCAACATGGCTGCGAATAACGACATGCAAGTTTCGGGATCAGGACAAGCTTCTTCAGAGATAAAAGACAACTTTAAACGCTTTGCAAACTCGGCATATCGTACGAGTAGAACTGCATTTAGCAGAGCAAGACAGGTAAAATGTTCACTTGATTGGAATTTCGTTTTGTATGACGGAAGTCACAGGATGTATGTGAATGTGGCGTTTTTTTTTGGTGGGTGATGGATGATGGAAAAAGTAAATAAAAATATTTATAGACCATATTATCGTATCAATATAATTATCATAATCTATTATAATCATAATCCATTATTGGAAAGCCACTTCAGCAGGGAGATCACAAATTGTCGTCAATTTTTCCCAACCAACAAAATCCTTATATTCTACACCAGATGGTTATTCAGACATTTGCATTTCACATTGTGGAATGAAAGTTTTTGTAATGACGTCATCTCTGGTCTGTCAACAGAAATAATCAAAATTAAAATCGGAAATTAAAATGTGCACCTATGCAAATTGGATTCAATTCAACTTTATTCATGGCATGAGATGAGGTATTCACAAAAATACAGGTGTGCACTTTGGTCTACTGATATTTCTCTTTGTGAATAAAGTGTGTGAACTACAGTACAGGCCATTCTTAACTTAACAGGAATTCTTGTGGTGCATGGAAAAATAATATTTAGAGTATGAATAAAGTTTTTTGTTGTCCCCAAAAATTCCTCATGAAAAAAAGTTATTTGATAAAAAATTAAAAGTTCTGAAGACTGTTGAAATTTTGACAAGAATTCTTTGGCAAGGAAATTATGTTAAGTTACGAATGGCCTGTACTGTACTTCTGTATGCAGATGATTCATGCCTGAGTTTTAGAGATAAAAATATACAAACAGAAGAAAACTTAAATAAAAACTTCAATTCTCTATGTGATTGGTTTGTGGAGAATAAGTTAAGTAGTCATTTTAGTGTTCCTTTTGGTATTTTAAGTATTCTTTTAGTTCACACTAAGAACCAACCAAAGAGCATAAACAAACTGAAAATTAATAGAAATGATATTCAAATAAAATAGCAATCTCAAGTTACATATCATGGATGCATGCTTGATGGAAAATTTTCTGGTGAACCATTAATGGGGACAAAAATATGTTTTCTAAAATTAATAGCAAACTCGCTTTCCTCTACATGAAACAAACTTTTTTAAATAATTACCTTTGAAGACTGCTATTAAATGCCTTTATACAGCCCCAGTATTCTTGCTCTGTGTGGTACCCTGTATTGAAAAGCAGGCTATCTAAGAAAATCCAAATAGCACAAAACAAGTGAAAACACGACACACTTTGAAGCAAAGGATTTTTGAAAAAATCAATTGGCTTCCAACAAAAAAATATTTGAGCAATGCATTTGTGCAAATGTTTTCAGATTTTTCAATAACATGTCACCTGTGTACTTTTCAAAAATGTTCAATCCAGCCAATTAGAGCCGTTTCACTAGAAGATCGAGTGACAAATTGTACCGCTCTCTTTGTGTAAAAGCAACTCTAGAGAAGAATGTTTATCTAATCTAGGACGTGAATAATGGACCACAAACCTAAGTCCACAAGCAATAAGAACACTTTTAAGCAGATAATATCAAGTGTTTCTATATTAAATATACAAAAAGGGAAAACAATGCTTCTATATTTATCAATTATAATGGTTTACCTTGTTTCTAAAATGTAATATTTTCCTTTTCTAAAGAAAAACATTTTTTTTTTTTCTAAAGAAAAACATTTTTTTTTTTTCTAAAGAAAAACATTTTTTCTTTTCTAAAGAAAAACATTTTTTCTTTCACCACAAAACCTGAAAGGGGACCATTCTGGAATCAAGGTCTTTTGATCTTTTAATGCTTCCCCACCACTCTAGTTTAGGGGTGCGTTGTTTTATAATAAATTTAGATGTAATTTTAACTATGGTATCATTCATGTCTGTAATATTTTATCCTTTTTTGTTTTCGTTTTTAGAAAATATATTGTAAATTTTTAATTAAGTGGCTTAATGGTACATACATACATATATACACAGTGATCCCTCCCTATATGTGACCCCCAAATGGAAAATTTGCAGATTGCACAGGGGACTTCTCTGTCATTAAATTGTTTGTGCTGATAAATTTGTATCATTAAGCAATTGTTTCCTTTGATTTTAAGGAGTTGTGCAGCTAGCACCATTGTTTTTTAAGGAGCTCCCCTGCGTAAGGCAAATTTTCAAAATCTGGTGTGACCAGGGAAACAAGCATGGGCTGCTATATTTGTTTGTTTATAATGAGTATGAATGCCAAAGGGTGATTTTCAAATCTTTTGTGACTTTTCTGCTTGAATTGAAGACCATTGGGCTGCATTATCTTCCATGCCTTAATTGCCATTTCCCAGCTTCACATGATCCAGGAAGTTCTTTTTTATGCCTTTCTTCACAATATCATTTTTTATGACATATATCCAGCGTAGTTTTGGTTGACCTCATGGATATTTGCCTTTAACTTCTAAATTGAAAATTCTCTTTGACCATATACTGTTATCTTCCCTGCAGTTTAAATTCCTGTAAAATTGCAATTCATCCCCACCTTATAGTTTCTTCTATGCTTATTAAATCTAGGCACATATTAAATCCTTCAGTTCTTTTACACATATTTCTTGGGATAACCTTACACCACAAATCCAACTAATCATAGCATTGCTACATCTAACTAGACAAGTAGAGCATATTCTGTTGTAACAGGCCAATTTTCACTTTCTTTTTTCTAAGTTTTGCAGATGGTAATTTTTTCAGACTGGTTTTCCCCCCATAGTGTGCAGTTTGTGGTGAAAAAGTTTTTGCAACTCTTTGTGTCTAGCTGGGGGAAATTCCCACCCCTCATTTCTCAAAAGTCATAAGAAATTGTCAAAGCAAAATTATATAAAAATAACTGGCCATACTGACCTACTCTTTGGCAACAAAATCCCCCCTTCCTTGTGGTTGTATTCTTTATCAATTTTTCAGTTCTTGCCAATCATCATATCAAATTTATAACAGATGACCAATAATAGGTTTGTATCTGAAACAACCAGATGAAATTCTTTTTTTCAAAACAATGTTTGTGATGTCAGAATTTCATAAAAGAAATGATAAAGAATTTTATTTAAGCTACTCTTGAAGACATAATATTGAGTCAAAACAAACCTAACTTTGATTAACTTGCTCAGTGGAAAGTTGATAAACAGAAGAATTAGTCATGAAAACAGATGTGCTAATTTTTTTACAGCTCATGTAAAAGGTTAAAAATCTTAAATTTGGAAGCTCTGAGAGTTCTTGCTTTATGTAACCTCACCTTCACAACATTTTACCAAAGATGCTATGTTACTTGACTTCTTTCAATTGTTGTAGCCATTTATTCAATATTTTTACTACAAGTAGACAACCAAAAAGTACTCCAGCTATAGATCCAAACCAGTGCCTTGAAAGAAAGTCAAACTTGATTTGTTCAAGCTTGATGCTGAAATCCTGATCTTGTGTTTGATTATAACATTTGGTTTTATTTGGTAAAGAATGCCTCAAAAACTCACCAAAAATCTATCAATTTATCTGTGTCTGAAAAACTTTTTTATGATAATGTTCCAGTCCACATCTCATTTGGAATAATTTAACCATTTCCTGTAATTTACACTGGAAACACAGTGTGTCTGTGTTCATCAAGAAAAGATCTTTTTAATATTATCAGCTCCAGTGCAATCTCCAACCAAATTTTCTTGAAAAGTAACAAAATCACGATGGTATGTGATAAACTGCCATAGTTTTAGATTTTTCTAAAAGTAAAATTTTTCTTTCCATTTTATAGGATTTGTTTTAATTGCAGCACAGAATATGTAGTTATGGCCTGTTGGTTAAAACTTTGTTATTTTGTAATCGAAATCTTTTTTCTTTGGTGCACATGAGATAACCTTTTATAGTTTGCATTTCCCAACTCAATTACATATCCACAGCTTTGCTCCAAATGAAAAACATGATCTCTAATATGACTAAGAACAAATCAAATTTGACCTAATTTCAAAATGTTTTTTTTTACTTATGATGTAGCTTTTGGTGGTTCACCTGGTTTATCAGATTCGATTTGACAGCCTGAGAGCTTGACTATCTATCATCTCTGCGGAGAGTCTTTGTTTCAGTTATCACTACTTTTAAACAAAGCACATGCATATTTACCCACACTATGATTTTTAAATCTTATATGGTTACTTCATGGGAAAACAATAGCTTAAACTAAATAAATAATTGTTGGTTAACTATGTATTCTTCATCGAAAATGTATGAAAAGCATTTCATGTTTACATCAAAGAGAAGTTTGCAATCTTGGCAGTTTTCTTGCACACTTTAGAAGAGAAAGAAAATTTAGCTTTTGTTTTGTCAGAAATTACAAATTTGTGTTTAACAACAACATAAACATTCATAGTAGGAATGTTATTGTCTTAGCTTACAGAAGAAAGATTTGGAAATGCAGAAAAAACTGAGCTTGATGCACAGTTTGAGCATCTTACTACCAAAGCCGAAACTACCAGATTGACAACAGAGAAACTGGTAGCAAGCACAGAGGCGCTTCTGAAACCCAATCCTGGTGAGTACATTGCAAAATATTTATGCTTAATTGAAAGGATAGTGATGAAGATATTTTACCAAGGTGCATTGCATTTGCAGTTGATGTTTTTCTTGAAGTAAGATAAATTAAGGAATTAAATGTTGAAGAAGTGTAACTTGGTAAATAATTCATGTAGCAGTGTCTTGTTGTTTTCTCAGCTCAATATTCCCAACTTGCATTGTTTTATCATGATAATGTCACCTAAAATCCATTATATCTAAGGACTTTGAAATGTAATTCAAATATATATTAAAGGTGGAAAATTTGTGATGACAATCATTGTCTGCTGTAAATCCTACAAAACAATGAGTTTTTTGTCAGTTTTGTGCACTTTCAGTTTTGTGCTGTTTTGCACATCTGTGAATGATAAATTTGTGAATAATTAATGAGACAAAAGCAAATTTGTCAAAATATCTTTTCCCCTTTGTGTTAATAATAATTACATTTCATAGTCATTAAATAACTGTAATCCTTTGTATAAATGCCTGGGGCTTAATTTTTGAGTTTACTAGCATGTAACTATTACATAATAATCTAAAATACATCTTGCATGGAATCCTATATCAATTCTATATAAAATGTTTGTTACAATTGATCTCCAAAGGTGCTTCTTCTTAGTTATGTGAAATATACACTGTTGTTTTCTTTTCAGATACAGTGTTCGTTTCTTTTTATAATTTGAAATTTAGCAACACATAAACTGAGCTTGAGAGAAATGGGTACTTGTGCATATGTACATTATATATCAATAAGAATGTGCGGTTTTTTGTGCTATAGCATTGTTGCCAAGTTTTTCAGAAGATATAAGCACTTTGTACTTGCCGTTAATTAAGTTTTTCTTCTTCTAATTTCCTTGAAAAATTCCCACTGCATTGTGTTGCCGGTTAACTGAAATATTTTCAGAATTGATGGAAGAAGTTTGTGGCTACGGCAATCAAATAATTTTTCTTTTACTGTTTCTACCCAGTTACGAGACTGTAAAACAGCAGAAGATCTCATTAGGAAATTGTTTCTATTTAGGAGCACGGCTGGAAACTTACATGTTTGAAAAGCTGGACAAGAAGACTCCGTTGAGACCAACAAACTCTTTTACACTTGGTCAAACAATGTCATATGCAGGAAGAGATCTTGGCCAAGACACAGAATATGGTAAAAATATAAGTTGTTGTTGAAATCTGTTTGCTTTTAGGTGTTGAAACGTTTTTAGATGCTGCCTTTCTCATATTTTGAAACTGTTTTACGTAAAATTTAAGATACATATTGTGTAATTGTATTTTTTAGGATACAAATTATGTGATTGTCTTGACAAAAAACATCCGTCCTGTAACTTACGACCCCAACGGGCCATAAAAATGCAATTGGGAAATTATAAAGAATACAGCTTTTGACAGGAAAAAGAAAAAAGCTGACGGGTCAGAGAAGTGCAAAATGACATGAAGAATGGATAGAATAAAATATTTCAGGAACCAGATAGGCATATAACGTGATCTTTAAAACAGAAAGTTCCAAAATTCGAACAGATTGTGTACCTTCTCACAATCCAGCATCCTTTTACACAATAAATTAGCATTATTTTTGATGGGGAAATGGAAATTTGCAGTCAGTTGGATAGGAGTGGGGATAAAAATAAAAACAAAACTTTAACAGAGAAAATAAGTTTTGATTTGTGCAACTCTATGTAAAATGTGTAAAAAACTTGCAACTTTGACAATAACTGATTCGTAGCTGATGCATTATAAGATGAACAAATATTTTTATTTTGGATTTTTAGTCGAACTTAAATTATCAAAAACGAATACGACAAAGCAATTCGGAAGGTTATAGAATATACTTCACACCTTTCAACGTATCTTATTTATTTAGTCCTCTTCTTCCCGTAATCCCATCTGGAAAATTACGGCTGTAACAAGCTGACGCCATTTGTCCCTGTCTTGAGCAATGAACTGTGCTTCACCCCAGCCACGTGCTTTTTGGTCTTTCTTGTTTTCGTTTGCCATCTGGTGTCCATCGTAAGGCTACCAGTCCTATAACCTAAGACCTGGTCCTATAACCTGTCCTATAACCTGGTTTATTCTTAGTGACGTATCCGAGCCACATGAGATGTTGATGTTTGATCTCCAATACCAAACTTCTGCAACTGCAAACTGCTGCAACTGCAACCAGTTTTTTTTGTTGAGCTCCTGATTTGATATTTTATTCCACCAGAAAATGCGGCAGATTATCCTGAGACACCTGCACCCATCCCATTGTGGAAAACATTGATCTTGTTTATAGCTGCCTTTACCACTCGCCAGCATTCTGAGCCATACGCGAGGACAGATTTGACATTGCTATTGTATAGCTTACTTTTTGTCCAAATTCTGTGTTGTAAAGATTTCCAGATCGGCTGAAGTCTGATTTCCACGAATTTTGCCGAGCCTTGTTTTGATATCCTTCTTTGTCCGATTCTCTTTGCTAATAACACTACCCAGGTACACAAAGTCCTTAACATAGCTTAGATGTTCGCCATTGACAATAGTGCATGACTGCCCGGAGGGGGGGGGAGTACCACCTAACTTGGGTAGGGGGGCGTGTCCTATATTTCCGATACTTGGGTAGGGGGGCGTGTCCTATATGTCCTATATTTCCGATACTGATAGGTCATGCTTGCTGCGAAAGTGTGAGGAGAGCTGCTAACTCTCTGTAATTCCAGGCAAAGGCAAAAGGAATCACGAGGT
>JAYJMH010089989.1:0-31177 GCA_036873815.1 Phacellophora camtschatica
TGATGACTGCTGTCTTTCTACAAGATGTTTGCCTCGTTACCCACTGCTCTTACACACTTTAAAACACATTTAAATCCCTTCTTTCACTTGGGCATAATTATTTCCTCGTTTTACTTTGTGATTCGTGACTCAAAAACTTCTGAAAACATTCAGATGAAAGCTGTGTTGTCTGGTAGTTCCGAACACACTCACAACACAAACTAAAGGCAATACCAGAGAGATTTATGGGTAATATTAAGGTCTAATGGTAAAACATGGAACCCTGTTCGAAGTGGAATGGACATATGATAGAAGATGCTTGGGGGCGAGGAAAAATTTTGGGATTCGAGGAAAAACAATCGCATAGCAACGAACATTTTACTGGTTGCTAAGCAGAAAATCGTGGGGTTGTGGTTAGAAATTCGTATTTTAAAGAAAAGTATGATATAAAAGGGTCAAGAACGGCACAGTTCCAAATTCTCCATAAAATTTGGCAGGGTATGGGTGGAAAACATGCTTTTTTCAAAATATTCAAAATTAGCCCGCTTGACCCCCGTAAGCCAAATGTTTATTGACTCTATTACCAACCAACTGCTCTATTATCAACCAATCTATTATCAGCTGACTATATTATCAATCAATCTATCGTTCATTCCATACACAATGATCTTGATTTTATTCCGTCACAAGATTCGCTAAATATATCTAGTATATCGAATGCCCTTGACAGGGTCTTGCACAAAGGAATATTATTCAAATTGTATCGGTATACCGTGTCCAGAAATCATCTCCCCCCTAATAGGATATTATATTTCTTATCGGCAACAATGTACTCCTCTGAAGATTAAACCTTCCAAATAGGGTTTGATTGCGACAGGAATTCCACTAGATTAATTGTTTCTTAGTTTATTTCTCTCCACATGTAAACATACTCCGTAATAATTCTTGTAACCCGTTGGGCATAACGATATGAATTTTCTCCTTTCTCATTTTAACAACATTCAATGTGGGGCGTTGTTGAACTGGATTTGATCGTGTATGTTACCCTGGATTTGATCGTGTACAGAGACGTAGGAAGCATTTGAATAGTGGGGGGGCACAAGGTTTGAAGGGCACTTTGACCACACCCAGTTCTTATATGACCACGCCCAAAACACCGCTCCTTCATTTCTGCTTGTAGGGATGATCTTTACATGAGCATACAGTTTTATCAAACATTGCAACCTATTATTTAAAATAATATGACGAATATAACATTAATGTCCTAATATAACGAATATATTTTCAAATTGAAATGACACTCTCATGATAGTTTAATACCTAGATTCTAGAATATATATTATTCAGTACATAATGACATTAATAAACTGCTTAAAGGTCATCAAATAATTAACTAAAAAAACTGATCATGTTGGTATATAAATGTGCATAGGGCAGTAACGATATATGGTTCTGTGCTAGACAAGAAATATGTTAGAAGTTCTTCAGGTGAACACACAGGTGGATTTGAAATTCTGAACAGTACTTCTCCTTGGTATTAATATTTCTCTGTTTCAAACTTTTGTTTGAACAGTTTATACGTTCGAAGTTTTTGATTCCGCGTGCTACCTGCATTTGCCAGCTGCAATTCGTCTCCCCAAAAATTTTACAAATAGGTTACATGAATTGTGTACATAGGAACTGCTAAATGATGCAGGATTTTCAAACACACAATGTAATCCCAAAGTTTTCAAAATAATTTAAACTGTTGATAACCAATTTTAATGGGTTAAAAAATTGGTTTCTGTTTTGTATGCAAGCCTTAGTAGTGAGTCATTACCTTATAGACTGATTCTGTGCCAGAATTTGATCATATGTAGTATTCCAGACAGAAGAACAGGAAATAGACCAAGCTCACCTAAGACTGCTAGAGATGAGCAATTCCTCTTTACCCCAAGTATTGTTTTGCAAAATTTAAGATTTGGCTTTTCAATTTTTGATTTTAAGAAATAGTTGCACAAACTGGTTTTGACTTCGGAAACAGCATTGAGCTGATGGTCTGAAAATAGTGACCATATTTTGGAGCCATATAAAACAATCAGTTTTTCTAGTTTTGAAAATAAAACTTTATACCAAGATTAAAACTAAAGATGGTATCTATTAATGGATACATCGCTTTGTTAGCTTTGTCAGTCAAATTGGAAATAGCTTTGGAGAAAGAACCACTTGCTGTGATATCAATACCGAGGTACGTAAAGTCTTGCACCAAGTCTAGCTCCTTATTTTCGTAAGTAAAATTATTATTATTTTTTAGAATTTTACTACTTTTGTTAAAGATCATTATGTTACTTTTACCAATATTAACTTTCAGATGCGATTTAATGCAAAAATCAGCCAGATTGTTCAGGCAAGTTTGGATACCTTTGGGTGTCCTTGACATTAGGATAAGATCATCAGCATATAAGAGATGAGATTTCTTTCCTCCAAGTTCAACAGGGTCAACAGTTCCAGAGAAGCATTTTTTTATATCATCAACAAATAGATTAAAAAGGAGAGAGCTAAGGACGCACCCTTGTTTTACACCTACATTACTTTCTATTGCGTCCGTATATTTTTCCTGTAATTTAATTTCATAGCGGGCCTCCTTGTACATTGCAATAATCATTTGGGAAAATAGGCTCCCAGCTTCCATGGAATTTAGTTTTTGCAGTAGAAGACTACGGTTTACAGAATCGTATGCCTTTTCGAAGTCAATAAATGCGACGTAAAGCAAACCATTCCCCCTTCGGACAAATTTTTTAACAATTGTCCTTAGGACAAAAATGTGATCAGTGGTGCGTTTTCTTTTTGAAAATCCAATTTGATTTTCAGATAGAAGTTTATTTTTTTTTATAAATTGTTGCAGCCTCTTTAGTAGAATACAACTAAAAAGTTTACTAACACACGAGCTTATATCAATTCCCCTATAGTTGCCAGTGTCATTTATGACACCCTTTTTGTGGATTGGTTTTAGGAGGTTAATTCTCCATTGCGTAGGGTATGTTGAGGTACTGTAAGTCTTGTTAAAAAGTTATAGCAATGGCTTGGTTAGCTCTTTTTTACTGGCAATTAGAAATTCATTCAAAATATTATCAACCACAAGAGATTTGTTTCGTTTGAGTGAATTAATAGCAACATCCTCAATCTCCTGCTCGTTAATACGGAAATCGAAGGTACGGTTTCAACACTATCATTATTTTGTTTTCTAAGGAGTTTTTTAAAATAATTTGTCAATTCATCATGGTGTATGTTTTCAGCATTATCGGGTTTGTCTTTGCCATATGAATTCATTGTTTTTATTAACCTCCAGTATTCTTTGGGATCTTTTCCCCCCAAATCTAATAGCCTATTCGTCAGCTTTGTTTTAAATGCATTTTCAGATTTTCTTAATACTGTTTTTATTGCTTTCTAATCGACAACAAATTATTCATGGCATCACGACTGAAGGGATTAGCTTGCACTTGCTTTTTGCGTTCTGAAGGTAACCTTTTTGATCAAGATTCCATGAATTGAATTGCTCTTGAGAAGTATGACATCAGATTTGGGATTTATTTGTCTCAGAACAATAGAGAACAAAGATTTATTTAATCAATTCATAAATTCAATTCATTGTGGGTTTGGCTTGTATTGTAACGCAAAAACATTAGATTTTCAAAAACAATAGATTGATTTTCACAATCACAAGCTGTTTGGCCCGGGTAGATCAATAGGAATATGGTTATGAAACCTCCCACACGCAATAATCAAGAATTTTAGATTTTGAAAAGAACAATAGAACAGAGGAACCTGTCATATCCTACTGAAAGGAACCTATCATATCCTTCCTACGTTCTGGTTACCCGTAATTATAGCTGGGGGGTGGGGGAGGGGTTGGTTAACGGTCTTGAAGGAACCTGTCATATCTTTCTACCCCGTTAGCCGGCGCCTATTTTTGCATTTTCCTGATTCGGAATGGACTGCTATCGCCACAGGACGCACTTCCCGAGGCTGGTTGTCTGCAGAAACCAGCCTCGACCCCCATTTACAATTTATTATATTACTGTTGTTTACGTGTAGCAAATATATATCAAGATGTTATGTTAGGAAAATCGCGAGTCGATTTATCTCTCCGTTTAAAAAATATATATTTACAATTATGAATATGTCAAGGATAATTCTTGTTAGCAAAATAGCATTCGCTTATTTCGTTACACCCTGGATATAAGGATATCAAGATGGACCTGCGCGAATGATTTCAATTATGTACTGAATAACATTTTGAGCTCACAGGGCTACTTTTACACAGGTTAATATATTTCTCAAAGTAAAACACAATTTATGGCAGTCATTTCGACGACCGAAAGGGGGCGTGCCGTGCGATTGAATAAAACTGAATTTAGAAAGATTTTGTAAGAACACTAATTAGGGTACCAAGATTGCAAAACAACGAGCTACGTGAAGCAAAAGAAAGACCTGATTGTCAAATCATTTCTCGCGTTTGTGGAAGAAAACAAAATATTGCAAGAAATATGGTAGGCTAAAACTTAGTAACTAAAAAACTCCCTTCGATGATCAACTCAAATCAATGACGATGTAACTTCTACTTAAAACTGAAACGTAATCCGAAACACTTTTGGCGAAGGAGAAATAATTAACTAAAATTATATATAAAATTTACATCTGATATCTCTACTGCCCGTTATCTCGAACATTCAAATTTCCATCCGGCCTCGTTAGGTTTCTTTCTCGATATAATCATGATGTGATACTGCCTGCTACTCCAATCAGCGGTGTCACCAGCTCTAAAAACTGAGGCGGAAAATTACTGACGAGGGTCTGGGAAAATTCCCAGGAAAATATTATTTAACCATGCCCTTAGACTCTCGGAAAAGGCTGGAAACGGCCTTTTCGGCATTTTAATGTCATGAAGTTTTTGAAAATCAATTATCTCAAGCAGTATTTTAAAAACTGTCTGTAGTCTCAGTATTTAAAAATCGAATAAACAGAAAGAAAATTTATCATGGCGTACACACATCAAAGACGGATGGAAAAATAACGTGAAACTTGCCAAAAATTAATAATGAAATTATTCCAAAAGAAACGTAAATTTTTCTTTCCCCTACATTTTTTTTAACCTAATTCGAGAAATTAGAAAATCGAAATTCTGAAAATTAACAAGTACTGCACAAAACTGAGCAAGCCTTCTCCGAACTCCATCTGAAAGAGCCCAAGACTTTATCTTTGCATTGACCACAGACTACAGTTTTTAACGGCATTTTTTCAAGGGCTCTTCTTTTAACTTTTTGACATTAAATAAGGGCACTTTTGTTAATTTTTTCAACATTGGAAAAGGCACTTTCTCGTAACAATTTTTTTAAAAATTGTAACAATGCGATTTTTTTATTAATCTTTGAGAAAAAGGGCCCTTTAATCTATTTTTTTGGGACTAAAAGGGACTCTATTTTCGTGATTATAGAAGGGCACGTTTCAATTTTATCGGAGTGAAAAAAGGGCACTTTTCAATTTTTCACCTGAAAAAGGGCACATTTTTCAATTTTGAGGGCATTTTTTCCATGTTTGCAAAAAGTGAGGGGGCACGTGCCCCTAGTGCCCCCCCCCCCCGGTTCCTACGTCTCTGCTCCAGATCTCAAATGCGAAAGTCATCAAATGTTGGATGAAATGTTGGCGAACATGTTGGCTCGTTTGGCCACCTCTTCATTATCTTCCAACAAGAGCCAACAAATTTTGAATGAAATATTGGCGAAAATGTTGGATCGTTTGGCCAAGGCTTAATAGTTTATTCCGCAGTTGCCATGTAACAATTTTCTAATTACATAAAAGCATTTTTATTACATAAAGTAAGTTTATGAAATATTACATAAAGCAAATTATTTACGACTAAAGTTGCTACCAAACAGATGATCATATTGTTTCTTCCCTCATCAATCATTTTTGTACCGTTGGAGAGAAAACATGTGCTCAAATCGAGCAATCTATTTATTTATCAAACTATCTAAAGCGCCCCGCAATCCAGAACCCTTTTGGAAATCAGCAAATCTCTCTAAATGCAACTCAAAAACACAAACACATTGTAAAAGACATGGAGCGGTTTTCTTCCCGTTATATAGCTATTAGATAACTAGATGTTAGATACTATTAGGTGCAGAACTATAAATGTTTTGGATAGCAGGGGTCCAAAAGAATAGGTGGGGCTTTGAGGGCAACCGCTATAAATGTTTTGTATAACTACACCCCGGCCCCGCAGACTGTTGGAAAATGTAGGAAACGCCCCTTTCATGAAATAGCACTCATTGATTTTCAAATTGCCCAAAATATGGATTTTCATACCACTTTGAAAAACTACGAAAAAACGTTTTCGTTTTCAGAAAATTTCAGGGGTATAGACCCCCAGGATACCCCGTGCCCCGTAGTCACGCCCTTGGTTGCGGTGACAGGCAGCAAATGCGATTCATTCTTTCTAAAATTATTTGGCAATTCAGTCGGCAATACTGAGCTTACTATTCATTTATCAACAAGCTTCTTCTACTCGGCAAATGTTTCGTGACACCCCCTTCCAGTCTTCCACAATCGTCTGGGGCCGGCCCTGCTTGTTTTCCTACCCTTTTCTGCGATGGTTTTACTTTCTTGACTTTAACCTGGTTAATAAAAATGTGAATCAAAACTGGTATACTTATACCAGTACTGAAAATGCTTTTATAACAGATACCAAAATTAAAATTTAGTACTGTTTTCTCAGCAGGCGTTCCCATGTTCGCTAGAAATCGTTTGCATGTTCCCTTGCTCCCTACACGATTTCGAGTTTGTTCAAAGCCCTGGTTTCCTTTCGTTTTTCAGTCGTGATCCTCTGGAACACCCTCTCTTTATCTTTAGCTGCATACATCTGAAGATAATTCAAGTACTCCAAAACATAATACTAAAAATCCTAAACTTTAAAAACTTTTGATATTCTGACAAACACGAGACAAAAACTCTGAAGTTCGTGCACAAAGTTAAATACAACAAAAATCTCTTCCCAAGATCTTCAAAGATTATTTCAAAACAACTGAAAGATTTCATAAATATGCCACAAGACAAAATAATTACTTAATTTTTTCATGAAATTTGAAAAAAATAATTTCATGAGCACTGGGGGGACAAACTACTTGAGATTAGAGTGGCGCGAGTAAGGTATTCTCTGCCAAAAACTATAAAAAATACATCCAGTCCCAAATCTTTTAACGTCAATGTAAAGTCATATAAACTCTCTGCTTACTAATAAATGAAATAATAAGCTCCTTCTGAAACTATAAAAATTACTTACTAAATTATCATCATCCCCAACACATTATGTTATAATCAGTGTCTGCTTTATTACGTGTAGAGACCATTGCTATTAATCTTACTTATTATTGATATTGCTGTATTAACTTGTTCTGTTTAAAACGGCCCAGGCTAATTAAGCTTTTGCTTTCTCTGGGTCATATAGGATGTATATTGTATTTTAGTATATCCTATGAATAAATTTTGAATTTTTTCGAATATCACAAAATTGAGAAAAGAAATTGAAGTGCAGAGAGAGAAATAGAATTGGTGAGCGGGTACATGAAGTACAATCAATTCAACCAAACAAAAATAGAAAATTTCATTCTTGGCAAAAAAGCTAGATAAAGCTAGATGCTTCTTGTCTTGGTCGTCCGGTCCGGTCGGCGTGGAAAAGATATAATTGGAGACTAAAGAGGCTATTTTGTTTTCCTTCAGAGTTTTGCTTTGGAAAACGATTCCTTCTTTTGGTGATGAGAAGATATTAGGAGCAGAAGAGTTTTCCCCGTGACGTATGCTTTATAAAAAACAATAGATTGAGATTTGTGAGATAACATAAATTATATTGATTGGGCCTAGCCAAGAATTCTCAAAACTTAACAAAAAGGCAAGAGAAATATCTAGCATGATATAAATAATAATGGGAAACATTGAATCTTTAGTTTCGAATTTTGATGGTGCAGTTGAAGCGGTAAGACTACTGAAAAATGAATTGGAAAACGAAAGTCGAATTGAATCATGGAACTACGATCAAGGTGCTCTGTATTCTTACCTTGCCAACATTGTTCCCCATCTTTGCAAAAGAGAAATTGTGAACGGTGTTGAAAAGGTTGTAACAGATGAACAGAAGTGGCAGTCGCTTGTTGAGCACCCCTTGGAATACTTTATTTGTGGTGAAGACCCTGTGCGAGGGTTGGCAAGAATAAAAGCATTGAATAGCCCTCCAAAGCTATGTGGGAAAGTTTTTGACATTGGAGATGCAACATACACTTGCAAGTAAGAAAGCGTTAAGGCATATCTCTTGTACATCTAACACAATTTAAAAAATGTGACTTTGCTTGCATGCCAGTCTGCAGAGTTTGTCATGTTCACACAGAAGATTTTTTTCAAAACAGTTGCATGCACACCAATTTTTAAGGGTGTGCTAAGTGTTCACACATGTGTTGGTATACATTAGAGGGATTTGAATTTTTATAACCCAAGGTTAATATAGAAATAATATAAAGTGGCTTGATGTTCTTGAGCATTAAACTATGTTCTTGAGCATTAAACTTATTTAATTGTTTGCTAATTTCTGTTTAAATACACTAAAACTTTCCAACCAGATTGGAATCTTGGCATGTTACATGTGGGGGTGTTTTTCCATCCTCAAAATTGCGTGGCTGGAAATTTTTTTTTTTTTTGAATTTTTGAATCATATATGAAAGGATGACACTGAGTACAATATAAAAATATTTTGAATTATAAATGATGAAAATTATTAACATTCCGTTGATTTGTGAATGGCTATTACCAGACAAAATGTAAGGATGTATTTTTATTTTTTTTTTAAGTGATTGTTAGACATGCAACACTATATTTCATTAGTGTCATGTTACATCTGGTTTGGCTTTTTTATGGTCGGTCGACTGGTCAGTAATTTTGCAGATTTAAAAAAATTTGATTGCAAAACATTAGGAATTTCTAAAATTAGTTGACAATAGACTTAAAATCACAAAGTTTCAGTTTAAAGCCAAGGTGACACTAAACAGAACACTTTTGCCCACCTAATAGAAACAGTTAAAGGATAATATGTAATAATGTAGTATGTTAAAATGATTTGTAAAGTTTTTGGTTTGCTTCAAAATCTATTTGGCACAAAATAGATTTTCACTCCCAGTTATGACTTGCAAGATTGTCAAATCTTGGTATTCAATATGGAAAAACAAGTTTCTCAATTACGAATTTTCTCAATTACAAACAGGACACTAGACCTAGATAAAGCTGTGCACCAGCACCTGTCAATCAATATAATCTAATCATTTTCCATGTTGTTTATTTAAATAAATTGATTGTCTAATCAGTTACCTGCACAAAGCAATGGTCTGTTTATGGATGGATGGACCCCCTTATCTTACTGTTATATATATTTTACTGTATTAATGTTTAAAATTCATGACTCAATTGCTTGATATTTTTATGACAGGGATTGTGCTGCTGATCCAACATGTGTGTTTTGTCATGAATGTTTCAACAAGAGTGTTCATATTACTCACAAGTACAGAGTAAGAATTTAATTAATTATTGTTTTTTCCTGCATTCAATTCATGAAATTTTGAACTACACAGTAGAACCCTTAAAACGGAATCTTTTCATTTATAGGAAATTAATTAATTAACAAATTAATTTTTTTGCTATTTCTTGAAAACCAACCAATTTTACAATTGGAGAACTTCTTGAGTGTCTGGTTCTGGGGGACTTTACCATACATAAATTGTCATAACAACTAAATTATATTCTTTTGATTCAAAGTAGGATTGTTTTCACTGTGCTCATGCAGGGGTTCAGTCATGGGGGAGGGGCTATGACACCCCTAAGTATCAGAAATCATTGGTCCACTCAGCAGATCTGAGTTTTTCCGGCACTTGGTCTATAGTTTGGACATGGCAGCAAGTTGCCTTCAGTGCATAATTTGACACTGAATTTGACACCCGCTGACAACCCCAAACATATTTTTAAGACTGTCCTTTCTGTTCATGTGATATTTGGAGACATATTTTATATTACAAACACAAATTGTTTTAGTGTAAGATTTCCAGGAAACAAAAAGCACAATTTAGCACATTTTAACTTGGTGGGCAAAAGTATTCACCAGCTGTCCAAAAAAGCTGCCAACAGCCGCTTCTTAATCAAAATAATTTGCAAAATAAAAGTAAGATGACACATAACCTTCTTCGTACAAAATACTGAATACTGACACTGTTTGGAGTATTAGAGATAGCGATAAAAGGTTTTTTTTCAAAGCAAGAATATAGTTTAGTTAGATATTCTTTGAAGAAAGAAAGTTAAAACTTTGTTATAATGATAAAAGATTTGCTGAGAGAAAGCTTTCCTTGAAGATATCAAGCAAGGACTGAAGTATCAACCACAATTTCAGGCTTAGTAACATTTTAATAGGCTGGAAAGAGCAGACTACATGCTATATTTTAAAAAGGGCCATTTCACCTAAAAATTGATTTAAACATTGTAAGTTTACTGCTGTTTTGGAATAGCTGAATAAACTTTTTTCTGTCTACTTTTGAAAACTGCTTACTTGCTCTAAAAAATTCTCATAGATAAAAAACAGTCTCTAAATGTGCTCATCTGAAATCGTTGTCAGTATAAATACTTCAATAATTTATTTCTTAATGGAAAGCTTTCTCTCAGCAAATCTTTTATCATTACAACATAGTTTTAACTTTCTTGCTTAAAAAATATGAAGTACCATTTTCTTGCTTGAAAAAAACAGT
Source organism: Phacellophora camtschatica (assembly GCA_036873815.1). Classification (NCBI taxonomy): domain Eukaryota; kingdom Metazoa; phylum Cnidaria; class Scyphozoa; order Semaeostomeae; family Ulmaridae; genus Phacellophora; species Phacellophora camtschatica. Next base: position 10,785 of record JAYJMH010089989.1, read on the forward strand.
TAATATTTTGTTGCTTATACCTACTCCAAAAATTTATGCTGTTCTTTTTGAAGGCTTTGTTTCAAACTTGAAGTGAGTTTTTCAATGAAAACATTGAAATATTCTTTCATTCTGCAAAAACTTAGTGTGATGAGGCCCCAACTCTCATACCTTCGTTATTAAGCTTTTTTTTTTAATGGGCTGTAGGACACTTTTTGCTGGTGGTGCAATACTTTTGCTCCCTGAGTGTAGAAGAAAAATTCTCCAATACAATCACCATGTGACATGAATTGCGATAAAAACGAACAAGTTTTACTTAATCCTGGATCAGAAAATGGAACAGTCTTAATTTAATTTATTTTATAATTTAAGGAAGTGTACAATGATATTTATGTTACTGTCTTTATGTGTGATCCATATTTTGATGAAAATATTATTTGCAGATTCATACCTCTGGTGGCAATGGTGGTTATTGTGATTGTGGGGATTTGGAGGCATGGAAACGAGATCCCTGCTGTGAGGATCACTCTCAAGGGAGCAGCATTGACTCAGATGATGTATTTACTTAATTTTTTTGTTCTATTATTGCAATTTTAAAATGACGCAGCTTGCAGTAAACTTTGGCCACATATAATTTAATTTAATTTAATGTAAACAAAACTAAACATTGTAACTTGTTGTAAACTTGGTCCAATGACCTTTTGGAGAGTTTGATTCATTTAAAGGGTTATGCCTGATACGTTTAGTTTATCTTTATCCTGGTATTATTAGTTTATTCACAAAGAATTTTATATCATTTTTATACTTTTGGAAAGAGATGTGTTTTTTGACAACCATACCAGTCTTGTTTCACTCACAACCTGGAAAGTTAAATTACTGGGAACTCCTACTTCTGTTCACCCAAACACATACTGAAGTTCATAAAATTGTTCCGTTTAGTGTTATCAATATTACGATTTTGCTACTGAGGGATTTTAGAGTTCACCTCTTCTATGACATCATGATGTCAAAGTTAGCTGGCGTGCATACTCAAAACTCTCCATAAAACTCAAAACTTCGTCTCGAAACTCAAGACTCAAAACTCTGAGGGAGGAGAGTTTTGAGGCAATGCGTAGGCTGCTGGTTCCTTTAAAATTTCTTAGAACCCAGCCGTGTTTCACAGCAAACATTTAAAATTGTAACTTTGATGTTGAAACTACAAACAAAATCCAGAAAACTTTTCACAACGATATTTGCGAAGTACTGTGTTAAGTAAGGGTAATTATCAAATGTATTTGTTGTTTAGTTTCAAAATAATGGCAAGTACTCTACAATCGGGCAATAAGACAATCAACTACTACCACAGGGGCTCAATGACTACATGTAATGGAGAAAATTAACACAGTAGTAGAAAAATTAAAGCAAATTAATGGAGTTAAAAGTGGCATATGCAACCGGGAAGCATTACTTAGACAAATAAGAAGTGACATATGCCACATACGCAAATGGTAGCCCCATAAGAAACCGTTACTGTCTTTCTACTTTGTTTTATTTTTAGATTCGATTGCAATATCGTTGTATTTTTTAATGAAATGCTAGATTTTCTAGATGCTAGATTTCATAAGCTTTTCCAGACTATTTCGTGAATTTTAGAAATTTGTATTGTTTGCATTTATTCCTTTTGAATACATTTTTTCAGGACCCAAAAAGTTTTCTCCCAACTGATGTTTTGCAAAGAGCTTACTTTATATACAAAGAATTGCTACAATATTGCATCGACATGATTCTTTGGATAGACAACAGCAGCTTGCCCGAAGAGCTGAGAAGAAAAGGGTATTCATATTCTTATTGTACATTTTCTATAATTTTAGCATTCATTTATACGAACGTCAAATCTGAGATTGAGCAAGCTGAAACTAAAATTTTTGACGCAAATTTTGACGTTGCAATTGCAATATGACACATTGTTACGTAATTAAAAACAGAACGAAACAATTATTGTATAATATCAATGCGAATGCTTTGGGTCTAATCTTCGTCTTCAAAGTGATTTGCTGATTTTTTTCTTTGCATTGAAATTTCAGACTCAGTATTTCTGAAGAGAAATCCTATCTATGCTTACTTTATAACGATGAAGTACATTCATATGATCATGTAAGTACAGTCTCAACCTTTTTGCTTATTTGAGAAAATGTTGAATCTTACTTTTTGGTTTGTTTTTGCAATAGTTTATTGCTCAGCTTTGCTGGGGTCCATGTTTTCATTTTGTGGTACAACATTACTAAATTAATTTCTTCACCTCTATACGGGCCGTAGGAGGGTTTTTCTTGGGTAACTATTTCCTTGGTTAAATGCAAGCTAAATTTTGTTTCATTTTAATGAGTTTAGGAAAGGTTTTGATTGTGCTACTTACTTCAAAATTAAAATTAACGTTGTATTTTATTTGTAGTTTGAAATAAGTAAATATACTGCGTGGACCAAAAAGAAGTTCCGCCCTTTCTTGGGATATGCTGCGAATTCTGTTTGTTACTGCCTGTAAGAATATCGCACACAGATGCCCGACCGATTAACTTCCGCGATGATTCTGCTAAAATTTCACGGAACCCAAATAACGAGAGTGAATATATATGTAATGCGTCTTTGGATTTTAAAATGAATTTAGAAAAATTTCTGGAAATTCTGTTTGGTATATTTAATGTCACCCACCTCGTGAAGTCGATCAGACCGATGTGAACTATAAAAGCATTCTATTCGGTATATTAATGTCACCCACCTCGTGAGGTCGAACAAACCGATGTGAAATGTAAAAGCATGCTGGTCTGAAAAAAGCCAAACGTTTCATTAGCCAATCACATTTCATCACATCACAGGTCAGCAAACTAATAACGTTTTTGGTCCATCCGATATATTAATATAATAGTTAATTCTATTTGCTATTTGTTAGGTTATACGCTCATTGCAAGCAGCTGTTCATTGTGATAAAGCTGCTGCGATTCGTTATGCTACAATTGTGGATAAGGAGGTAATGTGAAATTTTTTGTTTTTAATTTTGTTGTTGCTTTTGATTGCTTGACAGAAATCTAGAGACCTAAAAAGAACTTTTTTAAATTGTTTGTGCGGATTTAAACAAAAACCTCAAGGATTATCAAATTAGAGTTTAGATATTCTAGATGTTTTGTCAGTTAACCCTTTCACGTCCGAATTTATTTGCAATTTACAGGAAAATGTTATCTAAATTTTATTTTGCAAGGGGTAGCACTAAAAAAACAGCTTAATTCAAGAGATCTTATGTAGAAATCTCTTAAATTTATTTGAAGTTATGTCTGTATTTACCTCCTGGAAATTCGACGTTTTACGTTGTTTGGCAATGGGCCATATGGCCCTTCCCGCGGTGAAAGGGTTAAGTTGATTTGTCTCTTGAAAACATTTTTAATTTTGAAAATTGTTGAAGGCAAGGACAACTTATTTTTACTTTGTTTGGATTAGAAGAAGTAGGAACAAATCTAAATCGGTATGTTCCTAAACTTATGCGACGAAATGCCTTACAGTTTACATTTTGCTCAGTTCCTGTTTTGTTTAACTTGGGATTTTAATCGGAATTTATCTTATACTTTTAATTTTCTTTATTCGAAAAATACATGTATTACATTTTGTGACAGACAGTATGTGTAATATGTGTAGGTATTTTAAAAGCATTTCAGTATGTGTAAGTATTTAAAAACCATGCGTTTTACGTTGATGTCGTATATCATACGTTTTACGACATCACAAACTATTCCCGTTCACCCAAGATATTTTTTCACTCTACAAGCCTTTCTCTAATGGAAATGAAATGAAAATGAAATAAATTTTGGGTAATGGAAAACCTTTATGAAATTTTGGGTAATGGAAAACCTTTATGAAATTTCTGTGATACATCGAGGATGAGTCTTATGCTCGATTAGGTCAAGATTTGTACTCTCAGAAAACTCACTAACCTCTGCTCTATAACATCGTGTCTGAAAGAAAGAAAACTGAAGTTGTTCAGTCATTCCACGCGCAGCTCAAAGGGGCTCGAAGGCAAGGTACTATGAAAACGTGGCAGAGGAAGACCTAAATCAACGCTGTTTTGATTTGCATTCTGAAACATAGCAGAGGAAGCGTTATATATATATATATATCTGTGTGAATATAAACGCTACTAATATCAAAATATGAAAATCCATATGTGACCGTACCATTACCGTAAACAATAAAATTTCTATTTCAGGGACGCTCCTTGGTTTACACCGGAGAGAAAGAGTCATGCGAGGCAGTAGCCAAACTGATAAAGGTTTGTATTCATATACTGCGGAAACCCTCAAAAACTATCGGTTGTATTCTCATACCGCAGAACCCTCATAAAAAGCCTTACAAATATAACAACCTCCGGAAGGCTGCCAGGCCATACCCAACAAGGACAAGGGAATATCCTCCTTTCTATTGACTCTGCCGGGGTGGACTAGTTCAGCGTTCAAAATAGCTTCTTTTGTCTTTGTTTGTGCGGGAGTTGACAAAATAAAGGCCACTTTGGATGAAAATTGTATAGATTTCAACCCATGCTTGGATAAAGTTTTGCCCAAACCCCACCCTCATAGGCAGCACATACTCGTCCCTATATATTAATTAGATATTGGGTGATTGGGTCATGAGAACGGGTCATGCTCGAAACCCCGTGTTTTAATTCTTCACAATATATTGGTACTGATATTTTTGTTAAAAGTAATTATTTATTATCATAGATATGGTACCGCATGCAGACAATATATTTTTCATTAATGTGTATCCCCTGCTCCTTGATTTCTATTAAATGAGTTCTTCATTTAAAATAATTGTATTTCACTAAATACTGCATTGTCTTTGTAGACTCTCACATCAAAGGATGGCCGCAAACCTTTAAAATGCGAAGCAATGCAAAGAGACGTAGTTGCCCATCAAATTGCAGCTATAGAAATGCTTTCGTTGTTGAATAAAATCACATCATATTCGGGTAGGACGTTAATTTTTGCCGTAACACTGATTTTATAGATCAAATGATTCACTGGCAATTTTAGTGTGATTATTTTGTAGTAAATATTTAATTATTTTATAAAACATTATTAACAATAAAATATGTTGAATCCTAACGTAACCTAAAGGGCACATAAAAAGCATTTTGACGAGATGCACGATTTTTTGTAAGTAACTTCGAATTTTGAGTAGTACTGAAATTGCTTGATTTTCAGCCAAAATTTCAAACTCAGACTCCTGACACGATTTCTTAGATGTTTAATACTGGGCTTAAATAATAATTGAAAATAACACTGGGTAATTGAAAATAGTTCAATTGAAAATGTCCCTGGGCTTTAACGGTCCCTATCACGGCTACAGTTCCCTTCTATGTAATGACAAGAGCGTGCTCTATTTGCAATTCATTAAAAATTGCTTACTTGTCTCTTATCTCAGAATTGGGGTTGCTTAATTTTTTAGATAAACTTCAGTACAATTGCTACGTGTGCTAATTTTACAATTTGTTAAACTAAGGTCTCGTCTACACGGAATCTGACTTTACCCGAAGCCAATTGTGATATTTACTAATGTTTTCCGCCTTAAAGGAGAATTCTAAATTTGTATCAGTTCTGGTTTTATTCATAGTCAGTTACCGGTTTCATAGACTTGTTCCAAGTCTATTTCTTTTTTACTCTAAGAAAAAGGGCTGAGGGGACTGAAAACTGAAAAACGGAAAAACAAACGAAGGAAGAGGAGGAAAGAGAAAATGTTTCATTTTTTCTCATTCCGCCTCATCGTTTCTTTTTTCCCGCCTCTCCTCCGTTCGTTTTTTTTTTAAAAGAAATTCTCAGTCGTATTAAAAATAAAACACTTATGGCAGGTTTATGGGTTAGGTTTAACTGAAAACATGGCTCCAACTAGGTTTTGTGTAAATCCTATATCCGATTTAAGACTGACACGGATTGGAAACAAAGCTGACCTTAAAATATAACAATCAACATTTTATTTTATTCATAGAATACAAGTACACGCAAATAATCGCTAAAAATGAGTATTTTATACGATTGTCAATGATTAACTTGCTTGGGTATTAAATTAAAGTACAACCAATAACAATAAAGTCTTTTTAGATATATGAAATAAGAATATGAAAAATGCAAAATAATACGAATGTGAAAAAGGCTGTTGCAGATACAAGTCAGAAAGTGATTCTGCTGGATGGATTTGTACATCAATTGGAAGCATTTTTACTCTTTGTGATATTATTTTGTTCTTTGTGAGCGTAGTCTTGCTCCAAGACTATTTCGTGACTTTTTCCGTCTAAAATTTTGTCAAACTGTTCGAACTGCGGGGGAGATAAAATGGAATTGCAGTGGAGGGAAAGAAGGAGAAAACCAAATTGGATCAAAGTTCTGGAATAACGTGAAAATATCAGGGCCAAACGTGGCTCAAATTTGCTTCGACCCGACACAGTTTTCTTTTGTATGCAGAGCCGGATTAACTTTGATCCGGTACATTTTGTTTTGTATAAGCGAAGTCTTAGAAGCAGCATTGAGCCTCTAGGAAATCATGTGGAAAACATTTTTGATGAAAAAATTTCATCAGGTTTGAATTTTAAGATGGTTTTAGATATTTTCTTTTCCTCTTTTTCCAGATGGTTTTCGACGATTGTTGTGTGAATTGACTTTTAATGTCATTCCACCAAGAACGGAAACACTGTTGGATCTGCTGTTTAAATCAGATACAAGTCTATGGAAAGGTATTTAGATTAATAATTTGTTTGTGTTATTACGGTTTCCTCATCAGGAAAGCTGTGAAACATTATATCTAACTTTTTTATTTTTTTAAATACCTGTTTAGCATTTTATAAAAATTTACAAAGACAAAAACAAGTTTACAATTGACGATACCACAGGGAGCATGTTAATGCATTACTACCCCGAGGCCCTTAGTCTAATCTACTCAACCAAACCCAGATGGGTGTTGCTCTACAATGTTGGGTAATATGAAGGCAACTATAGGAAGAAAAAATAAATCATACTTAGGTGGACCAGCCTTTCACATATATTAACTGTCTTACAGTACATAATGAAAAGATAATACCAGAAAAAAAAATTTGTTCTAGAGGAGACATTCTTATTTATTCATATATATATATTCTTACATATCTTATTTTTTAGTTGTGAGATCTGGTTGCCATCAATTGTTTATGAATACGTATGTATGAAACATCTGCGATCATCCAAATTCATTCACCTTCTGAAGTGTCTAAGTTTTAGATATTTCTACTGTGCTTAAATTTTAGATACAACAAAAGTATCACTCGCTGGATAGTTTCAAGAGATAAACAGATTAACTATAAAACCTTCAAAATTAACTGAAAATCTTGTACGTATTACTTACTGTAAACGAGTAGACTTGTACACCTGAAGACGAGTAATGCTCGAAACTTTGTGTGTATTTTAATACAAAAAATCATAGTACAGAGCCGTGTATTTAATTTGTATGCTCAACATCACTTGACGTATGAAACGCAGAACAAGATTAATTTATGTGTAGACTTCTAACTCGAGTCCTTGTTTACCTGCATTCTCAGATAACGCAGGTAAACAATGACTCTTGTTACAAGTCTATTAAATGTTAGGTTTGATGAAATCAATGAATATACCATATGGGCCTTTTAAATTTAGATAAAGCCCTGTATGCCAAGGCGAAATTTGAGTCCAAACATGGTGTTGAATTAAGCATAGTTCCTGTCCTTATCTTCATGTACGTTTTATAAAGGTTAAGGAGTGAACGTTTTCTTTTTCTTTAGGGTCCTTCTTGATTCTTATGGAAAAATTGAATTTGCAAAATGTTTTGCGATGGTATGTACTTAATATTATTCAATTGTTTTTATATATACTTATACTCATCACGGTTAAATAAAGTGAATATTATTACAAATGTTTTAAAAATTATCATTTTGGAATAAAATTTCCAGAATGAATAACAACAGCTTGAGATTATATAAGCACTTTTTTTTATTATTCAACACATGTTACGTATATATATATATATATATATATATATATATATATATATATATTTGCGTGTTTTTATTTTGAACACTACCCATGCAAAATGCAAGTTTAAACATCATTAAATTAAGTATTTACATTTGCATTGAGGTCAAGTGTTTTTTGTACAATGGGAAGCAGGTCTCACTCATTTTGAGACTCAAAAGATTTTTCTTTTAGTAACAAACTGACTGGTTTTGCTTGTTTGTCATTTTCAGGCGTACAGAGAGATAATGAACGACTTTATCGAAGACGACCACGATCATGGAATTTCAGTAAAGAAATTTTATATTTAACATATGATAAAGGTGTTAGGAAGGTTTAGACTAAGGACAAGTCTAAGTGAAAGTACGATGTTGAAAAGTGTATTCTGAAAGGCGATTTTCTTATTTGTTTTTAACTGAAATGTACTTGGTTTTTTTAACAGTGACTAACCATTTTTCGTTGCGCTATGATTAAGCTGTAACAAAGAATTTAAATAAGTAAATTATTTTTATTATTTATATTTATATAATAAGTAAAATATTTGCATTTTGGTAATAAATATATCTAACATGACGTTTCCAGCGTATTAACATCGAAAACTTTCGGACTGATAAGTTTAGGACAAATAACTAAGGACAAAAAATTTTTGGACACATTTTGCATGATTGGAAAAAGTTTGCGGTTTGCGGACTGGAATTTACGGCGATCTTCTCGAGTCGAAGGTAAAACTGAAAGAATGAGGCAATTTCCATTTCAAAATTTCGATGCCTAAACGCTGTCGTAGAGGTTTGCATGATATTTTAAAATCTAAGTTTGCCTTTCGTCTGTCTTTTTATGTACCTGCTATTGTTTAATAACTCGCATATTTTGCAGTATTGCCCTGCAAACGAGAAAACAACTTTCTGGTCCACCCCGTATACATATACAATATCATTTCTATTAATCATTGAAGTACTTTATATTGCTTGCATACTTAAACTGTTTTATCCTCTTTACTAGGCTGCCTCGATGTCTGTGCAAATCTTCACCGTGCCTACAATTGTAAGATTGGGCAGTTCGATATATACCTTTGTGAATCATTGCATGTAAAAATATTCTAGAAATATTTTAAAATTTGGTAGCAATTTACGTATTTGCTTACTCGTTGACTGAAATATTTTTAAGTAACATTAAGAAAATATGATATGGTTTTAGTTTTTTAATTCATTGTTGCTTTTCTGTTATTTTAATCAACTCACTCTTTAATCTGATTAAAGATTTTTTGCCAATAAATGGCCTCGACAAGGCTTTTTCTTAAATGTTCCTCAATTCGAGAAAAAATTTGCCACTTCCAAAATAACAGTAAATCGACAAGAAGGCTTCTGAAAATCTAGAGTAGGCCTCTGGAAAATTTGAAGGTATTGTTATTTATTATGTTGGGCCTAAGGCTATGATACTTAAATTATATTTATTATATATATATATACATCATATATTTACATGATACATTTTTACACTTAATTTATAAAAAAGTTTTTACATTTGCAAAATAATTATGAGTTGAGTACCCCTGGTGTGTATTTTAGAACGTCAAGAGATATTTATTTAACTAGTTTTTGCACATCTATTTACTCTCAGCTTGTGTACAGTCTAAATAGTACCTTTAAAACTTCGTTCCGTCCAGTCTTTATGCAGACATTTTGATGCTCAATAACGAGCTAAGAGCTTCGTTTGGGGTGAGGGGGGGGGGGGTGAATTCACGGATTCTGAGACTTGAATCATTTTTTACTTTAGGCTCACATGTTAATTATGGAGAACGATGTCTTAGAACGAGTTTTCAAAACTTTTGTCGAGCATCTCGAGACCACATTTACAGGTGAGATGCCTACTTGATGACGTCATAACGTTTACTAGCAGACTGGCATGTTAAGATTGGATTTCTTTGCTTTTTTTGAGAAACGGGAATTTCTTTGGAAATTAACTGCAAGTGTTGTGTGTTTTTTTGCTGAGAATTGAGAATGATAAGTACATAGATTCTATGTTAATTTTTCAAATGATAATTATGAAAGTTAAATATGACTGACTGATGTCATCATAGATATCGACCAGAAGAGTTAATAATTAGTAATCTCAATAATAACAGTGCGCTGATAGTGGTATAAAAAGTTAGAATGTAATCTTAACTTTTTAAGTTTCGGAAAGGCCAATGTCCCATTGATAAACATTGTAAATCGTCATTTTTCGGGGGGTGGTGGTGGTAAATACCAGGGTAAATATTCTTCACAATAATTCCCCATTTTTCCCCAGCAAGAGCCAGGTTTCATTGTTCTTCCCCATTCTACTCAACAGCTTACAACGAGAATTCTGAAGAAATTTAATCCTTTTTCCTCAGTGGAATATTGCAATATTGTGAAGAATATTTACCCCTGGTAGATACACGCATAATTTTTTGTTTTTTTTTTCAGCCTATCCTTTTGAGGTCGGTAAACGAGTACCAGTATTTAGGTTTGGGGAAAGTGGTCAAAGCTGACCAGATATTGGAGTGGCGCCCATCACTATCTGAAACGATAGTAGCTAATGAAAGACGACCTGCATACTTTAAAATAAATGAGCCTTGATATGAATTATTTAAGGGGTTAAATTATCTTAAGCTAATATGAAATTATATCCGGGTTTACCTCCTGAAACTGTGACGTTTTATGTTGTTTAGCAATGGGCCATATGGCACTTCTAGGGGGTAACAACGTGAAAGAATCTACAGTGTATTTATTTTCTACTCTGTGGTGATGGAATGGTCGACTGTATTTGGTATTTTAATCATAATGATAATTTTTCAAAATATCTTACAAAAATGTTTTGCTTGTGTGGTAATTTACTGCATTTTAAACGAATTAATTTACTTTTAGAAACAGGTCACATTGACTTTCAGACTGGTAGAAATGGACGATCTCATTCTCTTAAAAGAGAATACTTCATTTTGCATGATGTCGGGTAAGTTCGAATAATTATATTTTTAAGAACAAATTGTTATCTATTGATGTAGCTTGCGTGTTGTTCCAGCTTAATACTTGCTTGTGTTATGAAGAATGCTTCCTTGGATGAAGGCTGATAATGGAAATTTCGCGATATGATAGAATTACAGAGATCATAATGACATTTGATCACCACTTACACACCACCACTGCAGCCTTAACACTGTTATTATCAACCAATCGCATCTCTTCACCAAACATTCAAAGCTGTGTAAATTTTATAATTTCGTTCATTTTGCTTTCAAGAAGCTCTGTATGCTAGGGCGAAATATTAGCCATAAACACTTGGTTAAATTTATCGTTTTTGCCTCGTTCCTCTCGATTTATTTTTATGCATTTTACCCCAGTAGATATTATTGTAGCATTTTTATGTAATTATTTCATTTAATTTACTGTGCATATTTAAATTATTTCTGAACTGCACAATTCTTTTAAGGTATCTTCTCAACCACAAACCTGATAAATGGACTTCAGAAATGCGGCGTAAATTTCTTCTGTCTTTTGACGCCTTTCTTCGCATTCTTAGGGGGCTACAGGTAATTTTTTGGACACACATTTGAAATGTTTAATTTTTCACATGGTTTATAATTGTTTCTTTTGGAACAGACTGTTTGGAGCTGCCAAAGTCAGTATTCCAAAATTGGCCCAGACATTTTGGCATACGTTTTGATAAAGGATCATAAACAAATTTTGATCTTCTGTTATGATAAATCTATGATAAAGTTATGATAAATCTAGCATTAAGAAGCCCTTTATTTGAGAAAACTCAGCCCCATTCGTGATCGTTGAGGTGTGGCGAAAATGGCTTGTATTGGCACGGATTTGTTGCGAAACTGATTGAAAAAGCCAATAGGGTTCAAATTTTGTTACGTTTTAGTCATGTAAAGTTTTTCACAAGTTCGTAAGGATTTCACCAGACAGAGGCCGAGTTGAAAATCAATCGGGGTTGAGTTTCGTCATGCCATGCAAAGACGCATTCATTAGTTTTTAGACCTCAAAACAATATTTTGTTTAAATCGCTGTGGACTGAGGTCCTAGAATTGTTACAAATTTAAATGTCACTTTTAAAAAAGAACAGGCTAGTAAATGATGTTAATAATAATAATAAAATGCTTTTCAAATCAAATGACGTTTAATTTTCACAGGGAATGGAGCAAGTTGTTAGAAAATTATTATCACATATTCAATATGAGCCAAACTGGGAGACAGGCTTCATGCTGCAATTATGGATGATGCCAGTTATCGAAGCCATGCTTGCGTGGAGCACCAGTGACGTAAGTATCAAATCGATTGCTAGATGATTGGCTCCTGTGTGTGTGTGTGTGGGTATTGTAATTGCTATTTGTTTCATTTTATTGCTTTTTATTTTATTTATTGCAGCTTGAAGTTTTGAAAGAAATTGTGCAAAAGAGTATGCTATGTTTGCACGCTGAAATGCCTCCTTTGAAAATTGCAGCTAAAAATCACCCAGGTATTGTATTGTGTTGTGTTGTGTTGTGTTGCGTAATTTTTTCTTAAAGCAAGTTTCATATTTTTGGCCCCAAATAATTTAGGGAATCTAAGTAATGAGTTTTTGTTTTACCTCATAAATAACCTCAAGAACAGACATTGTATTTCATTCTCATGATTATTTTGCCAATTTTTCAGAGATAGACCCACATTTCAAAATTGTTCACTATGACGTAGCTACGCAGCCAGTTTCTGTGCACATGGGCCTAAGCAGATTTATCTCAGGTATAATGTCAGTTTTTTTGTTTAATTCGCATAGATACTCTTGCTTTTCATTATGACATCTTTTATTTGAATATTTCGAACATTGTAATAATGTATGATTTTTAGAATAATTTTTTAAAATTTAGTTAATTGTTTTTACGTGGTTTAATATGGTTCATATACTGAGCTGAGCTGACAGTAGGAGACCAAAAGAAGAGATTTGTTGATCGAAGAAATAACAGCCGGTGTTAGATTAGACTAGTTGCAACAGCCTAGCCACGAAGCGACTGTTATAACTTGTCTATTCTAGATAGTTGAGATAATGACACACATCATCTCGAGGTATATGACAAATACTATTTGTTCTGAAAATACGCACATTTCAAAAGAACTTTTCGAAATCAAAATGTACAACTGTTACTTGTCATATAACTAGAGATGGTGTGACCAGAAATGGTAAGTGTGCAAGCGTGCATAAAAACATTTAAAGGTTACTACTGCGCATTAATGAAAATGTTCATTACATTTTGTGTTGTGTGTACCCCCTGCTGATGTTTACTCATTGAGTTATTTTTATGGGAGCTCTGACTATTTCCAGGTGTAAATGTATTAGTCTACTTTTCAATTTAGGTTTATTTGTTGGTTGCACCAAGAACTCTACGTCCTTGGAAGAGCTTCTTTGTTTAGAAGGAAAAAGTCAGAGTGATGTAAGTCTTCCTTTATACCTTTGATTTCTTCGATGTGAACAGAATCCCATGATCATGGGTAACCGGACACCATTGATTGTCGAATTTGTAAGTGTAAATTTGCCCGTACCTGTTGCTTTTGCAGGTAGGTGGCACTGTTGTGTTTAGCTGTGGACGCGCATGTGTTCTTATCAACCATTTACTGATCATTAATCTGTATACTAGTTGCAAGAAGGCCAACTCGCTATGTCCGCTTAATGTGCTTATAAAGCCTTTGGTTAGTTGGAACAAATTATTTCAAGCAAGATCCAACTGTGTTATATTACCGATGGTATCAGCTTTATGTGCACTATACTATAAACGTTTAAATGGGTCATTATGTCAATCTGTCTTTGTTATATAAATTTACATTTTTACCTGGTAAAGACTCTAAGTTTATTGTTCTGTTTTACTAAGGAATTGGTATTTGTGAAATTTACTGCAAGAGAAACGTTTACTTTTACGAACCTATAAGTTTTTTGCGTGAAAAACTTAAATTCCGTGCCTATTTTTGGAAGGAAAAAATCGTCAGGTACTCCATGACAGTGAAAAAATAGTATCCGATGCTTCTTGTGGCAGCAGAATTACGATAAGCGAATCATAAAAGAACAAAAGTTACTAAACGTATCGGGACTGTGTAGTGGGGAACATATTTAAGGTACACTACGACAGTAGTGGGGAAACATATTTAAGGTACACTACGACAGCACATGATGCTATATGGGTTTTTTAAATGTTAAGATGAATGAAGCGAATGTAACATTCGTTTAGAGATAGTTTTGATATTTGTGGAATACTAAGCACTTCAAACGTAATATTTCCGGTTTTGCCTTTTCAGATTAATTTGGTTTTACTGGAATTGTTAGAGTATCCATTGAGGACATTAGTTTTAGCTGCGCAAGTGTATGCAGGAATGTGGAGGAGGAATGGTTATTCAGTTCACCACCAGGTAATTTAATAAAGCGTGTTTTTCTAATTATCACTTTTTACCCTTCGCATATTATTGTGCTGAATGTAAAGGAATGAATGGTAGCAACTTTTAATAAAATGATTAAAATGTTATACACATGTTATTATCGGTACTGTTAAAATGCCTAAAAACCTTTTGGGGAGTTTGTCTACATCAAAAGAACCTTCAAGAACATTAAGAATGGCGTTTACAGAATATTGATATCTGTTTTAGTTTTCGAGTTATCTTTATGCAAATGAGCAAACTGATGACTTCTTAACACGAACTTGTGCATTGATCAAAACAGAAAAGGCATCATATCTCGTGCAGGCACCATATCTGGGGACTAGTTTGTTGCCATGTTAACGCATTTAGCCCAACAGAATTGTATCATTTCATCGTCACTACAAATTTGAAGTCTTTCTACCAATTGCTTCACGAGATATGATGCATTTTCTGTTTTGACCAATGCACAAGTTCCTGGTATGACGTCATCAATTTGCTCATTTGCATTAAGATAGCTCGAAAACTAATGCTGATATCAATGTCCTGTAAACGCCATTCCTAATATTTTTGGATACTAATGCTGATATCAATGTCCTGTAAACGCCATTCCTTTTGATGTAGACAAACTCCCCAAAAAGGAGGCACTCTTATTTATAGGCACTCTCACATTTCATTAAAGACGAAGCGTCATTTGTTGCGTAGTTTTTGGTTTTTGTTTTTGCTTGTTTTTGTTTTATGAATAAATAAATTTTTAATCGAGACATTGATCCCAATGACCATGATTGTTTTAATCGCTGCAACTAAGAAAGTAATTAGGCCTGTCGCAGCCAGAGGCTCAAAGTTCCGTTTTAGCTACTATTTTTCGGGTTTTATTTGACAAATTGCTCCAGTGTTAACCAATATTACACCAATAATCATTCGTAGACTTCGAAAAGATGGAGTCATTTTGATAAAAAATGGAGCTGTTAGTTATTTTTGTAAGGATATTCTGACTGTGAAATTAAACGTCCTTAGCAGACAGTTTGGTTTCGAAGCATTGCACCTTAACCACTTTGCCATGCCACTCCATCACTTACATTCATACAAACTTTACTTTAATAGCTTTATTGACTTTGTACAGGTGTCTTATTACCAAAACGTGAGATGCGTGTCTGAAATGTATGACAAGGATATCATAATGCTTCAGGTAAGATTTTTGAATCACTTTTAATTTTTTGAGTCGCAAAGGAGAGTTAAGGGATGATTTCGTAAAGCAGTAGATATGAAATTCGCACATACCGATGCAATTTGCAGTCGGGATGAATAGGTTTTACATTTTCAGGGTGACAAAGTGCATTTTCACATCAATAAAATTAAAATGTTTTGTTCAGAAACTTTTTTGTTGTTGCTAAAATCGCCCATGGCTAGAAATCTTTATTTTGTGCTTGCGACCAAACAAATTTTGCCTACAAATTTCTGCAAAATTTTGGCAATTTAACATAAGAAACAACGTAGCTTTCGACAAAATTCTACAAATTTCCTGCCCAATTTTAGCAATTTAACATAACGAACAACGTAACTTTTGACAAAATGCTATAAAATTTTTTGCAAGATGACCCTTGCAAAAAAAATTCCTGTGACCCTTGGTCACACTGTCTGGTGATTTTTCATGCCATGAACTCGCCCGAAGTATATTTTATTCAAACAGTTTCATTCATTAACAACATTACTAAAGTATGTTCATAAGAATATGCTGAAAACGTTCTAAGAATATACTCGTTTACCATTGGATTTCTTATTTCAAATTAACATGCAATTGCTATCTAAATTTAATTTTGCAGCAAACATTAGATAGCACAAGCAGACGAAGTTAATTTTAAGATAAACCAATATTAAAGTTTTGAAATTGATAGACAGTCTAATTTTCATTTAAATTTATCAAATCTGTCCGAATCTATGGAGCGCTTAATATTTTGTACAATTATTCATAAAATTTGTGAATTTGCCAGGAAGTTAACTATCCATAATCTAACTTGCAATTAATAATCATATGTCAATCCAATGTAAAACGTTGTAAGGAGTAGAAAGGTTCATGATCTGTGGGAGCCTCTGTAAAACATGTTTTTTTTTCTGTGGGAATTTGCTTTAAGTTTAGTTGTTCATTTTATGTTTACTACAGGTTGTCTCTGCGTTAATGGATGGTGATTATTTTCTTTCAATCATGCTAGAGAAGTATGGGCTTCTCGACTGGCTGAGGTAAATCCTTAGCTCAGTGCTCCTCATTATATATCTTTTACTTGCTACTGTTGTATTGTTACTGTTGAACTCGGCTTTGCGTTTCATAATAAATTTTAATTTAGTTTACTCTTTTAGTTTGTTTACTCTTTTAGTTAGTTTACTCTTTAGGCCCAGATTAGTTAGGCACTTGTTTTAGGCCTCTGGTTGTAGGCCTCTGCTGTTGAGGTCTTTAGGCCTCTGGTTTGTACGACTTATTAATTTGTTAACTGGTAAACTTGGCTAATTTATTGATTGAAGACGCCATATGACATAATATACAGCTAGTGAGCAAAAGTATTGCACTAAACGACCAAAAATGGCCACCAAAAGCGGCTCCTGGCCTAATCAAAACAATTTTCATAACAAAAGTAAAACGACACACAGTCTCCATTGTACAAACTTTAGGCAGGAAGATATTTTTTATTTCATTTGATTTCAATTAAAATTAAATTTGAAAGGTTAGTTTAACGTTTTGATTGAAAAATTCACTGAAACTTTGAAGCAATGCCTGCAAAAATGCAGGGAAAATGTTTGGAGTAGGCATAACAAATAGCGATAAAATATAAGGCTTTTCTTCAAAACAAAAATGTAGTAGTTTGATATTTTTCGAAGAAAGAAAGTTACCATTTTGTTGTTATAATGTTGAATATTTGCTGAAAAATAGTTTTCCACGAAGATAGTTCAAGGATTAAATCATCTACAACGATTTACAATGAATATTTGCTGCATCACTAATTTTGTTTTTTCGCAAATATTTGTATTTTCATTTCTTTTGCTAGTCTTGGATTTGAAGATCCAGGTCCCAATAAGACTGGACTGAATGAGGTAAGTTTTATTTTTCATGTTTTGAAGTATGTTTTTGCTTTATATGGTTTCTTAAGGCACACTTTCTTGTTCTTTTTCAAGTTATTTTTGTTAGCCTTTGTTATTAATGGTTGTTCGTTTTTGTTGTTTTTGTTGTCCCTGGCACAATATTTTTGAGGTCTGTCCATATACGAGAAAGCATTGAAGAATTTTGCATGTGATTTTCTTATGTTTTTGTTTACTATTTAAGATTAGCCAATCGCTGATTGGCTATTTTTAAAATGTATAGCATTCGGTTGGTGACTACAATCCAAAATTCACTTATGCTATACGACATTTTTTGGTTTAGAAAGATTTTTACAACTGTATAACATTTGCTGTTGTAAAAGGTTATGGCAATTAAAGATTATATACGGATTGATACCAAAGAAATTATCTCCGTTTGTAGACTGACTACACACACAGTCCCTCTATTTTTCTGAGTGAGTTATCGTATTTAACGTGCCTAGCCTGCGCAGGGGACACGGGTTATACATAACCTTTCAGTTTTTAGGCACATACACTTGCTATTCTTGCAAGGTATGGGTTTCTGTGCTTTGCACAACGGACACCTCCGGGTGACCCCGGCCCTTCCTCTCAATGTGACCACACCTCGTGATTCCTTTTGCCTTTGCCAGGAGTTACAAAGAGTTAGCAGCTCTCTTCATACTTTTGCAGCAAGTATGACCTTGGTGGGATTCGAACCCACGACCTTGCGACCGAGAGTCAGGCGTTTTAACAACTAGACCATGCTTGCTCTTAACGCATATGTGTTTTCCGAAAAACGAAAATTTTTCGCCTGTTCTATGATATGTTCGCCGATAAACCAAAAGAGATCGTGACCCCACCGATTGTCATAACATGAGTAAAAGCTCCATTAATAATACTTCAAGGGAACAGGACTGAGAAAGAGCCTTCAGAGATGAAATTGAGGAAATCAGACAACTTCAGAGCTGAAATTAAAATGAGAGGATTTCAGCACGACGATGCCGTTAAAATCAGTCAGTAGCGAGCAACAATTTGGTTATCTTCCATCTAAATGATCTCCCGTATAAACTAAGGCAAGATCTCCTGTATAGAACTCAGAAATGCCACCACGATATCAAACTTTTGGATTCAATACTTTAACATATAGATGTATACAAATATGGTGCTCCATTTCCCAGCATAATAACAACTCGCCAAATCTAAAAATATTTGAAAACCGAATAAAAGATGTGAAATCTTTCAATTGCAATTGTGATTTATGCAAACAATATATCCATAATATTAGATATATAAAACCTGCAAATACACATGATAGTGCTATTTTCTTTTTAGTTGGTTCTAAATTAGCTTATATTGATATTGTTAATTTAGCTATTCTCGTATCCAACTTTGAAGAAAGTATTCAAAAATAAATTTAAAAAAAGTTGCTCCCCTTTTCATTGGGTATGGTTCTTTTATGCATGTCAATTGTCACGCAAACGAGGCAAACGCTGTACATTTTAGAAAGTTCTGCAAACATTTTCCAATTTTCGCTTCTCGGAAAACAAACATCATGCAACAAGTGAATATTTCTCTATTTTTTCCTTTACAAATTCATACGAACGTTAGCGACAAATTAGAATATGATTAAACTGATATCAAATAACAAATAGTGCCATGGGCCATGGGGCCGTATTGGAATGCGTATTTAGCCTCTAAAGAACAAAGTTCATGTCAGTTTATCTGATATTTGACACTCTATTTAAAATCTGGTGCACAATTTCACTTCCTCACATCGGCGAGTGGCTGCCGAGTGGTGGTGTGTACATTTGAAACGTCTGAAGTAAACTCATTGAAAAATTTTATCTGAGCAAGATGTTTTTTTCGAAGCGTTCCGTTTCCCGATATGTTTTCGTCATGGTGCTGGTATACGTAGCAGATGCATCAACTTGGTCAGAGGCAGAGCATACCAGGAAGAGCTTCGTCTCGCCAAACTTGAAATGGCTGTAAAGAGTCTTCAAGCAGAAAATGTGCAACTCAAGCATACAAATTTGGATGTCAGGGCGCAGCTTGCAGCTTCAAGAAGCATGTGATGTTCGTCATCCAACTCAACATGGGGCCTAAAGCGCATCAACTACATTTTCCCAGATCTTGCTAAAGTCCAGTTACACAATCGCAAAATGACGTACCAAGAAACAGTTCCACAACATTACGTGACAAAGACGACAAAAGTACTTATCATTTCGGTGCTCTGTCACTTTTGGAATACTGGGGGGCATGCCAACCTCAACATGGATATCAATCAGAAAGGAAACATTGCCGGTGGAGTTGCTCATATCTACAACTTACATCACAGAGTTTATGGAAACAATTTCTATAATGAAGTCATGATCCCATGGAACAGCAAGCATCCGAATATCGTCACTTTCAAGCTGACACATGCATACAACACTGGAGGCAGCAGCAACTGGTTCACGGTTAAGGCTGTTGGAGTTATCAATACATAAACTCTGGCGAACTTACAACTATTTGTTCTGGACACACACAATAATGCTTATATTCTATTTACACTTTAATTTAATTTATTTTATGAAAGTAGACAGGCTTTCTATGTCAACACTCTCGCTAACACTCTCGCCAATATTCTCGCTAACATTCTCGCCAACACTCTCGCTAAAATCCTGGCCAACACTCTCGCTAACATTCTCCCAATATTTTTGAAGTATTATACTTAAATGAATCACGCCTAGTTAAATCACGAAACCTACTTTTCTGATGACGTCAGAAAACAAAGGAATGAAGTCAGAAAAGCGATGACTTCCCAAAACAAAACAGGTTCAAACGTATGCCCATGAGTCTCCGTTAAGAAGGAAGGGAGTAAAACATGGACTCATACTCATGTAATAAATCAAAG
>JAYJMH010090000.1:0-31175 GCA_036873815.1 Phacellophora camtschatica
TGTACTGGAGGATTATCAACCACCAGTGCCACTGGAGATTATCAACTCCTGGGAGATTATCAACTCCCCAGCACAGGTGCATGTTGCCGAAAATGTCTTAATTTTCTAAATAAATGTTTTCATTTGAGGTACGAATTACTAACCGGGGCAAGAGCTGCCAAAAATCGTCTCCAAAACCCCAAAACCGGCGTTTATTTTGTGTGATTCCTGCTTATGAATTCGTTCTAGTATTTAAATAGAGGAGCGAGGGCTAATCTATGGAGCAACCATTGAATACATTACGGAAAACCTTACAAAGAGAACTTTTACTTAGTAAACTGTTAAAATTTGTCTATTTTGCATTCATTACATTCACTGCCAGCTCCGGGGTTCGCCTTCGCTCTCCGCGTCAGCAATCACTAAAGTCGGAGTAGAACGAATTAAAACTATCTATGTGTGTGATTTCAAGTTTCAAAATGTAACCTCTCGACTAAAAATTGATCCTCTCGTTTAGGTTTTCTTAAAGTTTTATGAAACTTGGCAATGACAAATGTCACTTTTTAGCAAAAAAAACAAAACAAAACAAAACGGGGGAGTTAAACTTCTCATTTGGAAGAAAAACGCAAACCCAAAAATATAATATGTGGCACATGTTATGATGCAATTTTGCTGCATACAACAGCCTTTTATTAATGTTTCTATGCTATCTCTTGATATTTTACCCAAAATTATAAGATTTCCAAGTTTTAGAGCCAACATTATATTTTCTGATGAAACATTTTCAGACAAAAGAATATATTATAGAATCGAAATCCCAGACACAAAAATATAGGACTCGCCGCCTGCCTAGGTCAGGTGGGACTGCACTCCCGTTGGGCTCTGAGCCTAAATTTAGCATAGACATCTGTCGTATATGTTGCCCAATAGTTGGAAACAAACTCTCTTCCTTGCCGCGTGTGTCTTTGTCTACTATCGTTCAACATTTTACAACATTTTAAAAAACAACTTTCTGGTTTTATCTTCAAGAGTCTAATGATGCCTTCCAAAACCCTTGTGTGGAAGTTGACTTTTGGCGACTTGAAAATCAACGTTTTTCAAAACGCTACAAAACGCTATATTTCAAACACCACAATAAATTTCAACCCTTTCACCTCCGGAAAAATTAGTTAACTTAATACCAACAAATGTAAAATGTCATATTTTCAGAAGGTAGATGCAAGCAAAGACATCTACTAATTATGGGTATTTTAGTAAGTCTTTTCTTACATAAAGTTGATTTTCTCGTTCCATTCCCAGCACAATAAAAAGTTGTAAATAGTATACTTGTTAAAATGAAAGAAACTAGGAAATGAAAGGGTTAATACAAAAACACATTAGTTGAACATTTTATTGCATTTTAAGTTAATATTGTACGTATATATACACTCGAATTCTTGATTCTACAATTACGACCACCGAGAAGAAGGGGTTAACCATGGGGTGGGAGTAACTACTCTAAAACCCGGGACATTTTAGAGGTCCGGAAGAATATTTTTTCTTTGTAAATAAAAAAAAATGAGTCACTGTAGCAATGTAATGCTCAGTTGATATCCTCCGTGAACAAACAAGGACAGATTTTGTAACAATTGTAAAATCGACACGCCAATTTCAAAGCATTTAGCCATTCAAGACAAAGCGAATTCTCCCAAGCAGAAAATCAAAACATTGCTTTGCTTGTTTTGATATTCTGCTTGAGTAAATTCGTTTTGTCCTAGATGGTTTATTGCTTTGAAATTGGCGTGTTGATTTCAATATTGTTACACAATCTGCCCTTGTTTTATGAACATCGAATTGCGCACACTAACATAAAAAATTTTCGGCTAGCACCGATAGTACAAGTGCTAACACCGATAGTACAAGTGCTAGCACCGATAGTACAAGTGCTAGCACCGATAGTGCTAGTACTAACATCAATAGTACAAGTGCTAGCACCGATAGTACAAGTGCTAGCACCGATAGTACAAGTGCTAGCACCGATTGTACAAGTGCTAGCACCGATAGTACAAGTGCTAGCACCGATAGTACAAGTGCTAGCAGCGATAGTGCTAGTACTAACACCGATTTTTCGGGACTCTAAAGGACACAGCTGACAAAAATTTATTGGGATACGCTCCGAACCCGGAGCCTGGCCTAGTTCTTGACAAAACTGTATACTGTATACAATACAATTGTTAACGAGAATTTTAATAACAATTTTGTCCTTCAAATTTTTAAACAAAAATAATGAGAGGCATAATTAGAAAAAATTAACTAAAAACGGTTGAAAGTCAATACCACATGACAAAATAATTCAACAGTTTAATCAAATGATTTCCAATTTGCAAGTTATTTTGGATAATTAATCAGTCAGAACAGTTTTAACGATTTTAAATTTTCAAAATGTAGCCTGTGTTTTTCTTTTGTTTACCTTATTTAGGCTACTTTCCTTCACACAAAAAACTTGCGTAGAAAAAAGTAAATTTAAACAATGTCCTATACATTTTTCCTAAGCCAATTCACAACTTCAAAAAGCTTCATCAACAAAAAAAGGTTCATACAGTTAAACATTTCTATGACTCAAACTCGCGTAACTGGAACTCTCCGTCCCTGTGAACTCGAACTGTTTGATATATCTCTTGAGAGCTTTCAGTGTTGATCTAGCTTTGGATACTCGAACACTCGAACTATCTCGAACAAATTTGTGTTCCCCTTGCGAGTTCTAGATAGCGGGGTTCAACTGTGTTTATTTTTAAGATATTATTTATTTATTTTTAAATTGCATATATATATATAAGATCTATGCGTAAGCCCTAGAAAAGTGAACGGAACGTTTCACAGAGCAACATTCATGTTCAGTTAAAAATCCAGTTCATTTTGGCCACTTTGTTTAGTCACTGAATAATGTGGGGTGAATGTTTGATTTGAGTAAATAATTGTTGGATGGATCCAACGCACGCAAGGAAACTTGCTGTCAAATCGTCGTAAAACCCCTGTGACATGTTCAAAGAAATGTTCAGAGAAATGTTCGGAGATATGTTTAGAGAAATGTTCGGAGAAATGTTTAGAGAAAAGTTCAGAGAAATGTTCAGAGAAATGGAAAGAGATATGTTCAGTAAAATGTTTAGAGAAATGTTTAACAAAATGTTGTTTATTTGGCCATTTGGTACTGAAAAAGTACAAATTGTTCAGCGGCATGTTAAATCAAATATTCAGTTCATGGATGACATGTTCAGAGAAATATTTCGGCCTGTTCCTTTCGCAATAAAAACAATCAAGGACTCCATTCGAAATTATAGAACTATATCGGATCGCTGTCTGAAGAAACAAAGAAGAAATTTGTTTTGATTGCCAAAAGAGCAGGCTAGTTTGATGTTATATTATTCTTTTCTGGAATTGACCTGGAAGTTACATGCAGTTATTACAGGAAATGCCAAGATTAAGCTTAGAAAAAATAGAAATTGTGATTTTACAATACTCAAAAATGGTTGGAAATAAAAACAACGTAATCCGTGTTATTGACAATCAAGTTGTCATTCAATTAAAAAATGCTTTTTCGAGAGATGTATAATGCACTTGATAGGGTAGGATAGTAGAGTTTAAAAGGTTAAAGATTTAATTTTATTCAAATACCCCGGTGATCAAAAAAAAAAACTACTCACGTTTGCAAGACTGTACCTTGAAATTCGCGAGACTTATCTCAAATTGTGCCTAAAACGACGTCCGAGGGCTTCTGCGACCACGTAATATTGCCTTGATTTGCGAGCTCACGAGTACATTTGAAGTAAAATTATTTTCAGTTAAAAATTTGACAACAAAACAACCTGCTTGCTTTAATGGCGCTTCTTGGAGATTAAAATTTGAAAACATTCACTGATCAAACTTCCCTAGTCGATAAAGAAGCAAGCAGGTTGTTTTTTTAATATCAAAATGTGGACTAGTAAAAAACAGATGTTAAACTCTGAGTTTGCCATTCGGACATCCTTTTGTATACAATTGGAGATTTGTAGTCTCGCGGATTTCAAGCTACAGCCCTGCAAACGGAATTAGATATATTTGGGTCACCCGGTATAGAATGTAACCGTGACGCAAACAATGTTGCACTTTTCAACGATCGAAATATAAACAGGAACTGGCGTAAATAAGAATATCTGCATTTAATGCCTAGAAATATCAAAAAGGTATTCTAAAATGTTTTTGGACTCAAATGTTTGTTTGACTCCACAAGCATTGACCCTCATGTATGTTTGGGCTCTGACGATTGGCCCTCCCGTACGCTTGGGTGCAAGTGCTTACTCCCCATGAGGGAAAAATGTCACAATCTTAATATGCTTCCTAGCGAGAAATGAGAACTCTTGCAAGTCCTTGATGAATCTGCCCTTGCACTGTGTCATATTCCACTGCTTCGCCATCGATCGCAATGTAGCCGGATATTTCAAATTTAGGTTCCAGTCTGAATGCTTTTATCTTTCTTATTTCAAGATCTCTGTTTTTTACGTGATCACCAGTCTCCATTTTGGCAAGCGCGTCAAACATAGATTTACGGGAGATTCCCTTTTTGACGAAAAACAACCACATCTCGCCGTCGCCTAGCTCGACGTCTGGGCACAAATACAAAGCAGATCCCAAATGAGATAATAGTACGACCATCACAGTGACGAACTCCCCATCAACTACTTGCCAATCTCCTGATAACGGATTCGATAGCGACGGTAAAAGGGTGTCAGGTGGCCCATATACCTTCCTGGTCAAATGGCGTTGCTCAGGCAAGCGGTTCTTGATATAATTGTCTATATCTGCAGTGCTAAAACAGCGCTTTGGTTTTGATCGAACTCCTTGTTCTGAATCTGGCAAATTTCCATTTTCATGCATGTTTTCCATAACCTCGTATTTTCCAGAAGAAACTCCTGTGTTGGCCACTGTTTCTTCCGACCTTTCGCCTTTTATCTTCATTTCAGCAACGTCAACAGAAAAATGTCGTCGTTTCGTGTCGTAGATGCGCTCTTCCCCCTCTAAATTGTTGATTGTCGTGTCTTCATCCAGCTTTTCGTACGAGCTCTTTTTGAGGCCGCGCAAATTTGCGCGAGCGGTGCTACTGTCCAACGAAGACGTCTGAAACGAAATCTCCTTGGTATTTTCATCTGATGCTACGCTTATCAAATCGGAGTCAAGAACAGGCAAGAACGATAACTTTCCGCCGTAATTTCGCAAAGTAAGAACGCGCGAAATCGCACCAGCCGTAAACCGAGCGTTGCCAAGTAGGCGAAATCTTTCCGACTCAATGTCGATGTCAGATATGAGGCCCCAGGTTAACGATAAGAAAGAGAACATTCGTTGTTTCTGGTTTTGAACGGAGCACAAATCAATAGGACACGGTTCTCCTCTCACAACGTGAAAAGCCGCTGATAGAATATCAAACACATCCCTAAAAACAAAATGGTCAATTAAGAAGAATTTGAAATATATATACATCAAATGAAACATCTGTTATATCGACTGTCGCTACCGCTTACGGAAATTCTAGTTTTTTGTAAAAGCTCCAAGTGGCGGATGCGATACTAACTGTAATTATATCCGTATAAATAGCTAAGTATTTCCCATTCTGCAATTGCGTTTCCAAGTTTCCGATGTTTGGACTTTTCACTGAAATATGGTTTCCGGATTCAAAAGATTTGTTTGACACTCCACTGAAATATAATATTTTTCCTTGAGTTATTCAAAATTGTGAATTGAAATTAAAGGAGTCCTCTTTCAACTTAAAAATGTCGGAACTCTCAGATACACACATTGATTACACCCATTGAAGACTGGCAAAAAAATTTCCGTGCGTGTTTTTTAATGTATTTGTCCAGTATGAACTGCAAGCTCGTAAGCACTTGGATGGAACATAGACAAAGCAATAGCTGTGAAAATCCACCTTAATAAAATTGAGTATTGATCTCTCCTTCTCCTTTTTCAGAAAAAAGCAAAATTGTTGAAATGATAACTTTTCAAATCAACGAAAAAATTATCGAAAAATCGTTCGATTTAGCAGCTATTAAAAAAGTTTTCAAAATAAAAATCAACTAAGAATTTTCACCCTTGTGATTTTTCAAACATGGACAGATATTTTAGTCATCAGTACAGTAAATGCAATGCTTCAAAGCATGTTATATTTTTCAAACAACTAGTGAAGTGTATACCCTGCTGCTATGCAATGTAAGCTGTACCCCAGCTACCTTGGGTACAAGACACTCAGTATACTTACTGAAAGTCTGGTACCCAGGGTATACCCCATACGCCAGCATGATTCTTACTTGGCTTCATGAAGAACTGATGCACACAATGCATTTCCAGATCCAGTGGGAATCATTCCTATTGGCATTTTTATTGCAGTTTCCCAATCTTCTCTTTGCATTAAACCTTGTACAATCTGAAGAAAAAGAAAAATCCGTCAAACTACGTCAAAATATAATTTAAAGTTCTGAGTTGTTCTTTGCACTTTTCCTTGTTCACAATCGATTTAATAGTTGTTGGTAACAGAACAGAACAACCTTGTTTCAAGGGGACTGACAGAGTAACAGAAGGTACTAACAAAACAATGAATTGTTTCAGGGATAAATGGTAATTTATGTGGTAAATACTAAAGCCTGCCTTTCACAAAGTCACAAGTCTAATAAATACGGGCATTCACAGAACATCTGAGTGAGTGATTCCAATGAATTTTAGCAAAACAATTAAATTAAATTAAATTCTTTGCATAAGGTAAAGCACAAGGAAACTAGGAGATTTTAGGGGGGGGGGGCAGAGGCGGCTGGAAAAGTTGAGGTGTCTGAAACAAGTGCGTGACAACATAAAGCAAGCAACCACAGAAGCAATGAAAACACAATGCTGTGTCCTGGATTTTCAATTTATCCAATACTCTTCCAATAATCAGAATTTTGTGGCGATAAGTGAACAAAAAAGGCAAAAAGTATCCAATATTATTAAGCTCCTGTGGTTATTGTTTAAAACCTTACATTGAGAATAACAAATTAAAACTAGCTAATGGAGAGCCACATTGTTGTCCTCTGCTCGTTTTTTGTTTTCTTTTGAAATAAATGTCGACACGCTCAGAATAATTTTAGAATTAGGAACTTATAAAATATAAAATATAAAACATAAAAAAATATAAAATATAAAGAGGAACTTCTACGAATACGGAATTCAATAACCCATTTTGGATCTGGCCATAGGCTGTGCATTCAATAAGGAAGTGCTCTTCTGATTCAACCTTGTTTTATTTACAATGGTTATAAATAGCCTACTATCCACAGGAGTACCAGACCGACGTTCAACTTCTATATTTAGACAGTGGTCAGTGCATCTAAATTTGATTATATTTCTTCGAAGTTACCTATTCATAATACTTATATATGCCAATGAAAACGGGATTTAAAAAGATTGCAGGTTGGTTGGTACTAGTACCGGATTGAAACAGACGCAATTTTCTCCCGCTAGTCTTTCTTGTTTTGTAAACACATTTCTGTCTATCAGGCAAATTTTTCTGTCCCTCTTTTTGTCTATTTTTCTGTCTATAATCAATAGACATGCTTTTAAAGCATGCACAATCCTATTTTTTTCAAAACTACTTAAAAACAAGATAATCGAAGACAGCCAAACTAGTGGATCCTGAGGCATGGAAAACAACATTTTCATCAAAAACCTCTTTTTGCTAAGTCATTCCATGCAAAGGTAAGCAACCTGTGATAATACATAAGCGACTGCTAGTAGCAGAATAATTTTAAAGGTGACCTACCCAATTCCCCTAACACTGCTAAAGCGCTACAGTTTTTATTGGTGCCCAATATAGTTTTACAAAATCTCAGGTGTTGGATTTTAACATCCTGAAGATATGATTCCATCATTTATTCAAACCCTTTAGCACCTTGATTTGCCTGGAACTGAATTCAGACCAAGTCTCACAATTATATGTGAGAATTGGTTTAATGGCCATGAATATAGCTCACAGAAGGGTCAAAATCAATCAAATCTAGGACACTTCTAGGAGCAAAATAACCTTTATTACTATTCAATGATTTTGTTATTCGTTTACACGAGAGGTTGGCCAGCTCAGTTGGATAAGATCCGCGAAAGGTGGGACCAAGTGGGCTGGCTCACGTAGGTGGACTGGAATTGTCATCCATGCGCGAGCACCAATCCGATGAAAGTTTTCGCGCCATAAAAAATTTTCATTGTTTACGATCCAATAGAAGGGATATTTGCCTTGTTTCGGAAAATCAATGGCTTTAGATACCTTAGAAAAGACTGCTTTCCAGTCAAAAGTAGAACCAAATAATTTGTCTTTTGGGTAATTTATTTTCCCTAATCTTCTAGCTCATTTCCCCTACTTAAAAATGAATTTTTCTTCAGAACTTTATAGAGCATTATATTTTGGTTTGGTGCAAATAATCACTCACGTCCAAGTACCCGGCATTTCTTGTCGCGGCGAATTCCACGGTGGAAAAAAGCGTTAACATTTTGGCCTCGGGTTGTTTTAACATTTCCCCGGCAAAAACTGCGTTCCCCACCAGAGATCTGTAGAAAATTGGCATAACACCAACTTTAACATCCCCTGTCATAGAATCAAAACCATCAATTCTTCGGTATTACTTTCTATCAGAAAGATACGATTCGAACCAGGGACGCTCCCCTTGGCCAGGCCTCTCCGTTTAAGGCGCGCCTCTACAAGCGCCTTGGATGGCCGAGCAGCGCTTTTCATGGCGCACCTCATTCTCAAAGGGTATCTGAATCGCGCGCCTCGATCATTTTTCCATCTATTCGTACTTTCTCTAATTTTGTTTTCATACAGTTACAAACTCATTTGTTGTTATTTCGTTTGTGTTAGTCTATGACTTTTGACTCAAATGCAGTCCAGCACTTTTGGCCCACAGCTCACGGCCCTCGGGTCATTAAGCAATTTTTGAACTGGTCAACGCTCTGAGGAGTGAAGAACTCCTTGTCGGGAAAACCATGAAAGTACTGAGCGTCAATTTCTGGATCACGAATGTAATTGTATGTGACCGCAATGCAGCGCTGTGTTTTGATACTCCTAGTCGTAGTCAAAATAATTTTATGTTCGCTTTCTGATACTGTTCACTCCAGGTTAGGAATCATACAAATACACGATTTTTTCATAAGAAACCGGTTTATAAGCGATTTAGTACTCGAAACTTCCGAAATTTAAGAAACTCGTGGAACTAACAATAAATCAAAACGTATTAAGGAACAGCAATTTTAAGCCTGTTTTTCTAACCAGAAAATAATGAAGCAATGAAAATAATGATTCGACGCCGCCTTATTAAAACATATTTTTGCCATTGATGTTTTAAGAAAACGTGATAAACTGGTTTTCGTGAGTCACCAGAATACCCGTTTTGGTCACGCTCCTTCGCAGCGTCTTTTAAAATTTAATAATGGAATGAATTTGGAATAATATTTTCGCACGGACCCTTTGGCTACGGATTCATAAAAAAAGACATTGTGTATTGTGAGATTCGCAAGAAGACGAATCGATTCACTCACAAAAATACATCGCAAAATATATTGAATTGGACTGAACTGAACCGAACCGACGATAGTGGGTATGGTGTACAGGAAATTAAGTTTTGTTGGCAAGGTTTGAAGTACCCTTATTCCGGGCAGGCATGTCCGAAAAAGGGGTGTTCGTTGAGTGGAAACGATGCAGAGGCTTTACAAGACGTCAAATGGCAGAATTTTTGAAGTTACCAAATCTCAGAAAAGCTGCATCACAACTCAATGTTTTAAAAAGACTCAAACGATTTATTGGCTTCAACGAAAAAAAGATTCTTGCCCAGAGCTTTGTATATTCAAATTTGATGGTACTTATGGTACTTCTCATCATCTTAATCTTTGCAAAAAATTGAAAAGATTCAATAACGTGCACTTAGAGTTTTACACAATGATCACTTTAGCTCGTATAACTCGTATAATGACTTACTTTCAAAGTCAGAAAGGTGTACTATGCATGTTTCCCGTCTAAGACTTTTCTGTATAGACGTTTTTAAAGCTTTACAAATTTGAACCCCTCTTTCACGCACGATATTTTCTAAAATAAAATCTTTTAAGTACCCATTACGCAACTCCAATGACTTACAGCATTATAGATTAAATCAAGTTACCTTTGATTCCAATAGCCTTCGATAGTTGGGACCTCAAATCTGTAATGGACTTCTAAATGAAATGAAATCGATTGAAAATCTAAACAGTTTTAATAATATGATAAAAAAATGGGATGGTCCAAACTGTTAGTGTAGTGTCTGTCAATCTACAAATTAGTTTTTTTTATTTAGATTATTAAAGGACGGTAAAAATATTTATTTATGTATTGTATATATTATGCGATTTAGATTAGTTTACTTTTGTACATTTGTATATAGTAAGCTAGAAATGTAAGTAATCGATGTAAAATAAGATGACAACAACAACAACAACAACAAGCTTATATCCAGGTTGTTTCATAATATCGATATTATTCTGGATTCTTGTAAGACCATAAAGTTACAAATAATATTTTACTTTAAGAGGTTGGCGTTTATAATAGAAAGCAGCATTATTAAGAGAACATGTGCTTCTTAGTTTTTAAGGTCGGGGTTTAGGAACAATTGCTTTTTAAAAGTGTATGTTATGCATTATTTCAAGAATCATAAATTTATACATCTCTTCAATTACATTTCTTCAATTTTCAAAATATTTGATTCTTTGTGAATTTTGTTAGTTGAAGATCTACGATCTTTAAAAATAATGATTTTAATGAAAATACTGGTTGATGACAAATGCTTTCATTTGAAAATATTAATTTCGAAGATTCAACATCGAAGATTTAACATCAAAGATCTAATATTGAAGATCTAACATCGAAGATCTAAAATCGAAGATATTGCATCGAAGATCTAACATCGAAGATCTAATCTCAAATATCTTAAATTGAAGATCTAACATCGAAGATCAAACATCGAAGATCTTACATCGAAGATCTAACATCGAATATCTAACATCGGAGATCGCTCATCGAAGATCCAACATCGAATATCTTACATCAAAGATCTATCATTGCAGATCTAACATGGAAGATCTGAAAATAGAAGATCTAACATCGAATATCTTAAACATTGAAGATCTAACATCGAGGACCTAACATCGAATTTCTTACATCGAAGATCTGACATCGAAAATCTAACATTCATGGTAAATAAGCGGAATTTTTTCATATACGCTTAAGATACTTTTAGGAAACTTTTACTCGTGAAAGTTTGTCAAAAATGGTCCAAAATTAAGAAACTTTCATTGATGGAGCCTTAGCCAGTTTTTTTTTACAAAACAAACGTGAATTGAAATTGTGTTAATCTTTCTAGTAGAAATTTCTAGTAGAAATATTTTTGTGAATCTCATATGTCGGACTAGATTTGTTATATACCTTGGTTCCCTTCGGAGCAATAAAGTGCTCTTTTTCCACTTGGTCCCCCACTTTTTAGATGCTTCTTTTACGTTACTCCATCGTATGAAAAGGCACAGGTAGTGTCCTACCGTAAATGTAAGATTATCTTAGAAAAAGGTGCCTTTTTAAGAAACTGTTACGAAACCTTCAGTACTATAATGGTTCAAATTCTTAGTTTCTTGAAATAATAAAATAAATGGACAAAAAACAAGAGTTTTCTACCGAGCTTTGATTTTTGTTGCTGTCGTGATGAGAAAGTTGTATCATCGCGACCGACCAAAGAACAAAAAACTAAAAACAGGCTCGCTGAATCTATTTTTAATTCAACAAAACAATGAGAACGTGAAGGCAGAAGAAAGAAAATGATGAGATACTGGTTTATTTGTTTTTTCTTTTTTCAGTTCCGTGTCAGGTAATTTTTTTGTTTAACGCAAGTTTTTTTTGTGTCAAGGAAATTTCACAAGTATTGTAAAAAATAGTGTCAGTCAAAAATTGTAAGCGATGCTGAAAAAAGTGTTTAAACAAAATTTACAACTGACACTAACAAAAATCAAACCTCAATCGACAATTTTTAATCATTTTCCTCCAATAGTTTTTGAGTAATCAGTCCTTTTATATTTTGACATTTGCACAACATAAACTAAAGTCATCACAAATAATGAATAACAAAAACGTCACCCTCAAAGCTTCATGTCTCAAAAAATTCAAAGGATATTTAAAAACCGAACAAATCTAGTCTTATGCACTTTAAATGAGTAGAACCACTGTAGGTCGTCTTGTTAGCAAATTTTTTTTGCCGGATATAGAAAAGTACCCTTTTTTCTCTAAAAATACCATTTTACTTAAAAATGCCTCTTTTTGGAAGTGCGTTTTTTCTAAATAAATTCTAAATTTTGGAAGTGCTTTTGTTATGATTTTCAACTTGAGAGAATTTGTTTGTCTTCGATGGCTAATCGCTTTGAAATTAGGGTGTCAATTTCACTATTGTTACAAAATCTGCCCTTGTTAATTCGAGCCTGGTTGTCCTTAGAGAAGAGTATCACACTAAAAAAATGTAAAAAATCTGGCAGAAAAATGAAATCCAAAGACCTTCAATCAATTAAAATTTTATTGATTGTTCACGGTTGATACAGGTCCATGTTTTTGTCAATGAATGAGTATGGAGAAAAACTTGCTGCTACAAAATGTTCGACGTACGCCTCAGATTTATAATTTTGCTTGTTTGTTTAGTTTAAAATTGACTTTAAAAGTAACTTAGAGTAACCAACGGGAAATCAACCCAGTGCCTAAGCCTAAAAGGGGCCTCCAAATTTTTTAAAAAATTTTTTTAGGCTTTACTCCTCCGGAAAAGCTGAGACTGAGAATACATTTATGATATATTTATATTTCGTAGCCTTGTTCTGCATATATCAATATTTGGCAGTTTTTTAACCCAAATGCTTAACCGCTTTATTTATTTGGGTCCCTCCACAAAGTCTAGCCTTAATTAGGGGCCTCCACATAGAGTTGTTTTTGTCATTATTTAGGGCTCCTGTGTGGAGTCTTGTTTAGATTTGGATAACTGCATGAGTCCCGGCGTTCTTTCTTAGAGGCAGCCATTCTAGCTAAGATTCACGTGATAACGAGGTTTCATTAAAGGTTTAAGGGCTTGATAGTGTTTGTTTCAAGTAAAAGTAAAGGGCATATCCACTGACCAGGAGAAAATGATCTCGCTCCATTCGCAATCGCCTCTGATCTACCTTTGCTTTATTCTCTTCGCATTCATTTTTTCACAGGGCAAAAGTCGGTGCACCATCCCCCTGGTCCTGGCTAAATAAACGCGGTAAACATCATTATACGTCTATCTAAAAGATACAAACCTCTACAAAGTTCTGTAACAACCGCGGTAAAAGCTGGTAAAAGCTGGAACAAAAAACGAACAAAAAAGCGAACAATTTTATGAAATAAGCCGTCGAAACTATACAGAATTTTCAAAAAGAGAAAACAAATGACAATATTTCCAATTCAATTTTAGGTGACTACATTCGATTAAACAAACAAAACAGCCAATACGAATAGCCAAGGTGTGTAGCTGAAATGGCGTCAGCGAATCATTTTCACGCCCATAATATCGGTCCCAGAATAGCTACTCTTTATAATTAAATTGCTTTCGCTCAAGATTTTTTAGTTTCGTTGAGCTGTCTGCATGCTAAAATAGTCTATAGTATCGATTTTTGTGCCGCCTTTTTGAAATTCAGCCCCATAATATTAAATTTGGTGGATGTAAATAACATAAGAAACTAAGAAACAATCTTTACTGCCAGGAAAAACATGATACTAAATTAAATATCAAAATTGCAATCCTTCTAAGACCAAACATTTTAAATTTTCTGTTTCTTTCGCCGCCATATTGAATTTACACACAGAATGCTTTGATATGTGGCATAAAAAAATCCCTAAAACATACCTTCTTCCATGAAGAGCGGTCACAGATACCAGGGGTTGGCGTGTAACTAGCGTATTTTTGTACGGGTACGTCCCATTTTCCGGCTACCATTTTACCAAAAAAGTCTAGAATAGGGTGTAAGATAGGATACTTTCCTCTTTAGAAAAATGTATACTGAGGAAATTATTGATTTTTCTCATTGAAAATGCTCCAGGGATACCTTTTTGTGCAGATCTATTGCTAGATATTTTTCTTGAACCCGGTCGAAAAATATTTTTCTTGGGCACCACAAGTCCTATTGGCACCAAGTACACCACTGCGTCACTAATCCCTAAGTTTCTCCTACTAGTTGTTGCCCTGGCATTATTTTTTGAAGATTTTAGGCACTGCAGTTTCGTGGTATGAAGTTTCTCAAGCTTTGGGTTCATTACGTTTTAGAAAATAGATGAAACTGAAGAAACAGTCAAGTGAACTGGCCGCTCCGCTGCACTGTGTTACTAACTTCCCGTCATTTGTCAGTACCTGTTACATGGAGCACTTTTTAAGAATGCATATTAGCATATTAACTTTGTAAATAGGAACAATTGATTGTCATGCGCATGCGCGAACTTGGCAAAATACTCAATAATTTGTCTTTATTTTCCCACAAGAAGCTCAGCTTACTAATTGACTCGTCCAACCAAATAAAGTTAGAAATTCATACTTACCTGACAGGGAAAAAAGAATGATCAACAAGGTTCTTTTTCCAGGGTGAGGCATTTCCATTGCAGTTCGGATTGGCTGACCCCTGCGATTACCCCAAACGCGGGTAACTCGACTGTATAATTTCTGGTAGTGGGGACCTGCGTTCGCGCTAGTCCTCTCCATTACGTTTAATTAAAGATATCAATGCCAACTGAATTTATTCAGCGAAATTAAGAGAAGTTTCAAGTTTGGGCACTTGTTTCAGAAATATATGTCAAGATCATACAACTCAGCAGAATTAGGCTGTTCTTCATGGAGTGCCAAATGCTTGTTAAATGTATGATATATCATGTTGCATACAACAAGTTATCTTGCATACTTAAATTACCTCACAATGATAACAAATTTAACCGTTGTTGCTCGTTATATTCCAATTTATCTCAACATGCCTATTTCATTATGTCCATAATTCGTGTTCATTCACCATGACAACTCACTTTCATATTATCGCAATGCTTAACCATGGCAACGGCGCGCACTCTCCACCCCCCATTGCCAATGGATTGAAAGCTATTTTGCGAAATACCAGAATCTTCGAGGCAATGTGGTAACGCTCACAACAGCGGAGGGCAGGAACTTTGCGCCCTCCTCTATGGGTAAATTTCCGACCTTATAGGGCAATGTTTCAATAACTCATACAAAAGTGGGTCAGTAAATATACTAAAAACTTGAAAACACACTTTCGCTTTACTCATGTCCAGGATTAAGCTTTCAATAGTAGGAAGAGGAATTTTTGGACAAAAATTCATCCGGGTCCATGACCATACTAGACTGGAAAACACAACTCCATTATTATTGAGTCAGAGGCCTCATAATAGAAATATAGCCTTCTTCTTGCTTTAATTGATGTTCCAATCCAGAAACTACCGTAAATCTCTTTGCAAAAACCAAAACATAGCAAACACTATATTCCAATTTAATCCTAAATCTAAATAACCATTAATTCGTCGTTTTTAACTTTCACTCTCAAGTTCACGAGCCTGCTTCATGTTTTTCTTTAGTCTACTAGGCCAATCATTTTATTTCTACTCGATTGTCATGTTGTTCAAACCTCGTTCATGATAAATTGCAAGAGAGGCGAATAAATTTTGGTGGGAAACATTGAAGTGGCGTGAAATCATTTGAGTTCAAGTTAATTTCATGTAAAATTTTTAATTTTTGAATAGATACAATGAGGTAAAAGAAAAGGCTAGAGGGTTAACTCGAGGCTCGCATTGTTATAGATCTTGAAGCCCAGCGGGGTGGAGCCAAAAAATGCTCAGATTAAACTGTGTCAGTATGTAAACAAGAAAGAAATGAAGGATATCTGGTTTGTTAAAACGCATTTTTTTGTCATTTTGTGCCGTGAAATTGAATACC
This sequence comes from Phacellophora camtschatica, assembly GCA_036873815.1. Taxonomy (NCBI): domain Eukaryota; kingdom Metazoa; phylum Cnidaria; class Scyphozoa; order Semaeostomeae; family Ulmaridae; genus Phacellophora; species Phacellophora camtschatica. The sequence goes on from JAYJMH010090000.1 coordinate 15,999, forward strand.
AAACTGATGGAAGTGTTGAAGATAAGGCTAACACCAAACTATGATGAAAAATTTGCAGCAGATGAGATAGATATGCAAAAACTGACATATTGGCCTAAATTCTTAACATCGATCAAATATTCTTGAAATTTGTCGTGTATATCGTTTTCCGTATGTTTGGAGGCGCAAATAAAAATATTTGAAAAGTTGAATGATCGTCCTCAAATCCCGGGTCAACGTCAAAACGATGATCAGTTAAGCTTGGGAAAAAAGTCCCCAGGTATGAACAGCAACAACTTGAACTATCATTTTTCTCATCAAATTACTTTTTGTGCTGATTTGTGTTTTGCTTGAATTTACAACAATATATTTAAATGCTTTTTCGCATTGTTCCACAACTTTGAACACTCCAAATGATACTCTCACTAATCCTTCTCGGTTCTTTCTACGAACAAAACTGGCATAGGGTAACTCAGAATAATACTGGTGGTCTGTTTGTGCAGGGGAGAATGCCAGAAACTGTGAGCATTGGATACAATTTATCTTCTTGACTATTTTTCTGACAATGAAGCCAGAAATATAGTACAATATATTTTCTACCAGAAATGATGTATTTGTAGCAGCAAAAAGCTATAAATGTATTTATAGCAGCAAATGATGTATTTCTTCAGCAATCGAAACAACAGACTTTGATGTGACAACAAACCCAAGAACAAAAGTTTTACGGCAATGCTCAATAAGAGGTTGATCTTCATCTGATTTGAGACTGAGCAAATAGCTGGATATTTTCTTAGCTTCTCGTTTCATTATATTCAAATTGGGCAGGATTATTGGCGATTTGTAGCCTTTTATCATAGGATGCCTTGAATTTCCATAGGAAAGGTCAAAAAGCCGATCAACGTTTCTGGTGAACCGGATTGTTGCAGCACAATTTTAAAATGCTCATTTTTTATGTCGTCCTTCAAAAATTCAAGAACATCAGCTACTGATGAACTGAAGGTCTGAGCTATTAACTTGACATTCATTTTATGCTTTTGCCAGTTAACATGCTGAGAATTTAGCTTATTGGCCAATGTGAACCCTTCCTGATCTTGCAATGCTGAGAGGATTGGAATATAATGCCAGGATATGGTATCCCCAGTTGGTGGTTTGAAACTTTTCAAGTCTACCAGTGCATTTCGAGCTAATTTCAGCATGTGGCATGCATCTAATGTGGTATAAACAAAATAATCCTTTGTTGGGTGTTTGAATTTCACATTCATGGTATCAAAGTTATTTGTAAATTTGCACCCAAGAGATTTTAATGTGGTTGTGTTGATGTAGGTACCATCACATGTAATAAACCAAACTCGTAAACCATGGTCAGCAGCTAAGGACAGGCACGTTTTTATCAATGATGTCTGCGTTTCAGCATTGCATTTATCAGTTATAAAATATCTGGAATAGAATATATCTGGACATTTCCAGTGAGATTTGAGACCAGTCAACATGAAAACAAAGGTTTCAGAATTCTCATGTATAATATTGCCATAATCAACAAACCCAGAATATTTTTATTTGACCTGGTCATAAATTACTTGCTTACGAATCGCCATAGCATCAATTAAAAGAGCACAGTCAGTAATGTCCTCTTTTGTCTTACTCCGTTGCTCAAGATCTTAAAAAAATCTCTGACAAAAAGCCAGGCTCACAAAAAATTTAAATGGTCCACTGTTTTATAGAAGAGTGGTGTGCCAACTTTAAACATTTTCTCAGAAAACTGTAGGCTCTAGGGCAATAAAAATTTACTGTCAATGCAAACTTTTTTAATTCTTCATTGTGTCTCCTTCCGGTTGGCTCTGCAGACTTATTGTGCAATTTATTTTTAAAGAGTTCTAAACGAACCCAGAAAAATGATCTTTTAAAATGTCTGCACTTGAATGGGATAGAAGTTTTTTCTCTCATTGTTTTTACAAGGTCGCTTAACGTTTGTATTTTCTTATTACGTCTCCTTAATTTTTTTTGTAACATGTTAATTTTTTTTTCAAGCGTAGTTTTGTTGGCGAATTAGGATTTGCTTTTGTCGATTTAAATCGTGTTGCTGATTTTTTTCTTTTCCAGTTGAACTTTTTCCAGCTCTTTTCGTTTTAATTCTCGCTTTGGTTTCACAGGTTTTTTTTTCAAATATGTTGGAAATTGGGAGAAAACGGATGGTACTGCAGTGTTAAGCGAGGCCGGGGTTGGCCGGGGGCACTTTGTAATCGGTCGGATTAAAATGGCCACTGCAAACATATGAATAATTAGAGGGCTTCCACTTCCATCGTCGCAATGAAGCAATCCACAGTCCTTGTATTTCCTTATTTACAGGAAACCTAGGAAATATGAGAAAACAGTAAAGTCCAGGAAAAAAATTCAGCTCAAAGACAAGTTCAATCAAGAGCAAGCACAACTAATCTCCCTCCAAAAACGAAAAAATCTTGTAAATATCCATTGTACATTTTTAATCGATTTACTCTACGAAATTGTAAATTTTGTAAAGTAGGCCTAAATTAGCTCCAATTTAGCTATTTCTTCTTTTTTTAATGTAACCTACGTTAAATTAAGTAATGACGATGATGATGATGATGAAGGGGGTGGAAAGTGCGCGCCGTTGCTATGGTTAAGCATTGCGAGATAATATGAAAGTGAATTGTCATGGTGAAGGAATACCAATTATAGGCATAATGAAATAAGCATGTTGAGATAAATTAGAATAAAACAAGCAACTAAATTTGTAATCATTGTGAGGTAATTAAGTATGCAAGATGACTTGTTGTATGCAACATGAGATATCATACATTTAACAAGCATGTAGACTTATCAGTTTTTTTTTGCATTTGACACTCCATAGTTCTTTAAAGTGCACATGACATTTTTCTTTTCTCATTTGAACGCCTTTTACCGAAACTTGTAAAAGTTTTTACCGTTTTTAATATCTCTTTTAGTTCCCGAGACATTATGCTTTGGAGAAGAGGCATCAGTGTCCGAATTTCGCGGTGCGTGAGACGAAAGAATTTGCGACATAAAGTGTTTGTGTTTTGAAAGTAACAAAACATAAAATCAATGATTACCCGAAAGTAATTTAGGCAAAGTCAATGAAACATGGAAAGTACAACGATTGAGCCGTGAACAAACTTTTCAATTCACATTTCACATAATGTTGAATTCAGATAATGTTGCCACAGCAACGAACTAGTTATCAGACTCCTTTGATTGGTTTGATCAATTTAATTTTACATCACTTCTAGTAGTAAATATTTTATTTTTGAATATGTTGATTCAACTTCAAGCTTGCTAAGAACTATTTGGAGCTTGTCTTTGGAATAATCTCCCATTAAAAACAGAAACGAAGGGGATGGCATCAGGAAATATTTTTCGCGCGCTTTAAAAAAAAAAAATAATACAAGCTTCCTTCATTATTACATTTACGCGACGCTGTAGAAAAATAAGATTATGACGGGTATCAAGGCGATGCCCCTCTATAAAAGATATTCTCATCATCTTGTGGCTTTTCATCGTACTAATAAAGGTTTTCGAGTCATATGCACTTTAACACATTTTCATCTTTCAAAAACAATATGAAATTGATTTTAAATTTTCAATATATTGTTTTTATTCTTGTTTATACTTTCTTGGAAAATTTATATTGTAGGTATTGTGCAGAAAAACAAACAAATGGATAAATAGTGCATACAAATGTACAGGTTATCACAATTTGTAATATCAATTCCTTATACAGTTTGTCAAATTACAAAAATGATGCTTGTTCGATTGTTTTGCTAGTAAAAATTAAAATAAACTCTTAAACGTAAAATATGATACATGTACGTGCGTACGTGTGCACTAACAAAATGTAATACAATATAAAAAATAAATGCAATTTTACGTAAGACTGGCAACACCATACATCTAGTTTTATTTGAGTATTTCAAAAAAGAACAATAATCAACTTTGTTATAGTATTTAAAATACAGACTATGTTCACAGGTTCATAAAATGTTACGGATAGCCCTTCCGTTCACACGAAAACTGTATAAAATTGTGCCGGCACAATTCGAAAACGGCAGAAATGGAAAACGGAACTCTATCCGGCAAAATTTAAAAACGGTGTCGTGTGAACACTCGAAAGCGATGAAAGCTGAACATTTTAGTAGGCACATGTATTCTAGAGGATTTGGTTTCGTCACATAGTTATGCTGTTTTCAAATTCTTGCCGGAATCATTTGAACGTAATCAAACGTTTGAGCAGCGTCATATTTTGTTCCGTTTTCAAATTGCACCGGCATCGTGTGAACGTAGCCACATAATTGAACTGAATTGCAATTGCCAAATGCGAATGACACCCACTTGAAAACTGAGCCTTTGAGTGATAAAAGCATTTTTGACTTCAAAGACAACAAAGTTATGTTAGAAATAATTATTTTGTTCTGTTTTCATGTCATAACATTTTCATGTTCTTCATTTACTCAACAAATCTTTTTTCTTGGCACTGATATTTAGGAGCTTTAAAACTGAAAATGCCTAGGCGTGATAATGCACTCGCTCCCACATCCTCACAATTTCCGCTTCTGCGGAGAGCGTTGCAGAAATTGTGTAATAGAACTTTACATCAGGCAAGACTATGTTTAGATTTCGTCCAGAATGATTTCTTTCGATTTGATCAATTGAAAATCTGATTATTTGTTCTAAAGCAATTAACCTAACCTTTGGCTCAATAAGGAAGTTATTTTGGTATCAAAACAAACATTGCACCAAATTTTCCATTATTTTGGACTAGTATGAAACAATTTGCAGTCGCACCAAAAATAAAAAAATTCCTACTGAACAGTAATGGTAATTATCAATGGTTATTAAATAAAAAAGTTTATCATATGAATCACTGTAAATTATTGACACAAATTAACTGTTCGCCCCAAAAAGGCCACGGATTTAATCGAGTTCAGTCATACACATATTGCTTAAATAAATCTAAAATAGTCAAGAGAGAGTAGACGTCAATACCTTACTTGGCTAAAGTGAAGCCTTGAAAATGAAAATATTGAACTTAAAAAGTCAGTAAAGGATGATTCATTATTTAGTCAGGCTTTGGTACGGAAGGTAAATTAATCTGACAGCTGTTTTTCACCCAAATGCAAGCATGTGAAATTGTGGTTCACTTAACTCGAACCAAAATATCATGGAAAAAGTGTAAGAAACTTTAATAATTCGAATAAAAGATCACATTTTTTATTGAATACTGCTCGAATATCATATTCGAGCATTAACACAATTATGACGATGATGATCATCACGATTTTTTCTTGTTTTTCTTTATTTACAGATTCTAGCAATTTAAAAAAAATACAATTTATTTTTAATAACAGGAAAATACAGCATATAAGAAAAATGCAAACTACTATTAAAATATACAAGTAGTCGTATTTTCAGTTGATGTACCAATATTTTGGATGTACCGTCTACAGGAGGAGGTAAATGATGCACAAGAAATGTGTAGTATGGATAAGACAAGACACTCAAAGGAAGCTTTTTTATGGTAATAAAAGCTGGGAAAACTATTTTCACTATTGCAAGTTGATTTTTGCAATGTGCCAGTAAATGTCAGTAGCTTGAGTTTTTGCATACTTACCTGATGGAGAAGAAAGCGTGATCACGAAGTTATTCAGATCAGGACGGGTCGACTATTTTGTTTTTAGGTAGTGAGAGTTTGGTGGTGAAAACATAAACTAAATTAAACAAAATGATTCAAAATGATGATGCTACGATATGGGGAGATGCCATCCCAAAAAAGCAATCCTTTGCTAAAAAACTTAGAGAAATTCGATGCAATGTCAGACGACGAGATACAGATTATAGCAGTGCGTAGGAGGGCCTTACTCATTACAATTTAGGACGCCACACCAGACATCTTAGACAACGAGATTCGTGACCAATTTGCATATCATGGTACGGTCCTTAGAATTTGGAAACAAACCTGGCCGGGTTTCCCAGAAATCTTTAATGGCAAACGCCTAGTCACAATGCACCCTTCAGGAGGAAAAGAAATACTCACCTTCCTGCTCATCAAAAATAAGAAAACTCAGCTTTCGTACCGGGGCAAACCAATTTTCTGTAATATTTGCATGAGGGGCGATCACAGAACCGGAGATTGCCCAAACAAACATCTAAACCATTGCTATCTCTGTGGATCGGAAGATCATACCAAATTCGATTGTGAAAAGTTCACAAAAATGCAAAGAGGAAGAGTTCAAGATGGGGAAATTAAAGGAAGCGACAGTGAGACAGAAGAATCAGAAGAAAATCCGATGAAAGACGAGGAAAGCGACCAAGACAGCGAAAGCGGTAGCGACAAACTCGGGCTTCGACGAAGAAGTTTCGTCAATGCCCGCACCAATGCCTCCAAAACAAACAACAACAAAAGAAAAAACATCAACGCAGAAAAAGAACCCCAAAGAAGAAATCAACCCAACATCAAACCCTGCACCAAATGAAAACCAAACAAAAAAAGAGAGCCACAAAAGACTAGTTCCAGTTACACCAATAAAAGAAAAAACAACAAAAGACGACAACCATTAAGTCACCCATATACCTGTTCACTTTTTATCACTACTGTTTCAATATGTTATTTTGTTTATGCAATCAGATATTAGCTTTAAAAGAATGTCAGAATGACATTGAAACGTCTCAGCAATTAACTTATTTTTAAGTTTCAATATTTATACCTGTATTATTAATATTTTCTGTCATAACGATGTGTTTTTAAATGATATAAACAACAGTAAACAAGTGCAGAAAAATTTATTTTATAACTTAAAAACAAAATAAACTTATTTTGAGAAATGTCCCAAATTACCCCCTGTTTACCCCCACATAATTGTTCATGTAAGTATAGTTGGGGTAATTTGGATAAGAATGTGGTTTTCGTTATATTCACTGCTTGACAATTTCTTAATTGTTTTGTAAGACTACTTTAATTTGAAGTTTAGTTTATATATTTTTGTTGTTGATAGGCCAAATATTATTTGATGTGAAATTGATAGAAACAGTTTATCTATGGTATTTTGTAGTTTCATGTTACTTCCATTCAGGGTCAAAGCTGATGGAAATTGCTTGTTTAATGCATGTTCTGTGGCAATAACTGGCAAGGAACAAATATGCAACACTTTAAGAGCATTAACTTTTGCAGAGTTATATCTTCATGCAGATTATTATGCGTCTTATCCTCATTTTGTGACTCTTCTTGCAAATGAAAATCACCACATCTTTTGGAAACAATGTTTTGTCACTCAATTTCTCATAATGCCAATGATTTGCTAAGCAGTTTAGTCAAAAAATATTCCGATTCTGTTAGGCTCGAGGCATTAAATGATTGTCAGATTAAGTGGTGGAGTCCGTTTATGAGTATGATAGCCCTTTTCAAGTGATGTAAAATTGCCATTTCATTCTTTTTACCAAGAAACAGGTGGGAGAAGATATGCAATCAACCTCAGTAATGCGGAGATTAATCTCAGGCAAGATGATGAGGATCTAACTGTTTCTCTCATTCGTTTTTTGTGGTCTTTTGATAGAGGGTGCAAAGAAGATCTTAATCCTTTTTCATACCCAACCATATTGTTACACTTTTCATTGAAAAGAATAAAGTCGCTTATGTAGTAGTTTTAAATGCATCTTCTTCATATGAGACAGAACAGGATGAGGTGGCATCTTCTTTACCAACTAATGTCTTTGCACCAAAACGATGCAGTCAATTAACAAGAAAATTTGCTAAATCAAAACCATCAAAAGTGAAACAGAGCACTATTTCTTTTCCAAGAAAGCAGACAACTCTGAATTTGGCTGAAAGTGATAAAAATATATTTGTGGCAAATCAAGTAACACCAGATCCTTCAAATGCTCCAAAAGATATACCATCCAGTGATACAGATCCTGTCAATACTGCTCCAGTTGACATGAATGATGTTGGTGCTTTTTATTCCATTGCTGAAACCCTTTTAAATAATCAAACATTTGAGATTTTTGAGAATTTATGGCAACCTGATAAGAAATACTCTTTTCATGTCCAAGAAATTTATGGTAGGAAGCGAAAATTTATCTCTGCATGGCTGAAAGATTATCCTTGGTTGGCAAATTCCAGTATCTTAGATGGTGCATTCTGCCTTCCTTGCGTTCTTTTTAGTCAACAAATTGGGCCAATGCATCCGAGCTTGAAAAATTGATGAAAAGTCCTCTTACTAACTGGTCATCTGCAATTCAACGATTTAAAGATCATCAAAATAATTCTGAAATACACAAAACTGCTGTTGACACAATGGAAAGATTTAAAGCTGTGATGAAGAATAAGGCAAAGCCAATTGATCAAATTCAATAAAATATTGGATAAAACGGTGAAACAGAACAGGATGAAGTTGGTATCAATGGCCAAGACTGTCCTTTTTGTGCCAGACAAAACATACCATTGCGTGCTCATAGAGATGATGCCAAGCATTATGACACAAACGACACTGAGAATTTCCAAGCCCTTCTTAATGTCAGAATTGACAGTGGAGATAAGGTCGTCAAAGAGAATTTTGAAACAGCTGCTCGCAATGCTACTTACAGGCCAAAGACCATTCAAAATGATCTTATTTCTTGCTGTGCTGATGCAATAAATGGTCAAATAATCCAAAACATTAAAAATGGTGGGCTTACTGATTGTGCAAATAAGCAACAGATGCCTTTGGTCATTCGATATCTTGATCCGGAAAATATTATCCTAGAGCGATTTTTAAAATATATTCTTTGTGACACTGGAATCATTGAAATGGCACTTGCAACTAAAATTACAAACTGTTCTAAAGTTACAAAAAAATCACTGAGGATAGTTTTGTTGAATACGACTTGCTGGGGCAGACGGATCACAAGAAATTAAAATAAAAGATTTTGCTCATTGGAATAAAAAAGAAAGCCCACAATCCTGAAGCTGAAGAAATGTTTAATGGGCCGAAAGTCTCCGTTAAAAAGCAATCTAAAACATCTACTGGCACGGAATCTGGAGAAAACAGACAAATTAAGCAGACAACGATTTGTTTTTCAAAAGTTTTTATTGCAACCATCCAATGTGGACGAAAGGCCAGAAGTACTTTTATCTTACCCCAAAAACAGATAGATTAATTTTCTTCAACTCTGTCACACTGCAGAGATTTACAAAGCTGCAAATCAGACCAAATTTAAGGATTACATAGATGTTCAAAGACAATTTCGATTTATTTGTTTATTTTGATTTGATTTAATCAAAGATAATAGAATAGAGACTGGATAGGAAAGCCGGCAGAGATCAAAGGCCTTAACAATGGGCTTGGATTTGATGTTATGTTTTCATACAATTTTTCAGAGAAGTCAAGATAGGCTTCAGGTGGGATGAGTTTCGGCCGCAATCTGGGAATAATGGCTACACAAAACGATGGATTGTTGGATTTAGATGGGTTTTTTGACGACAAATGGACGAATGAACAGGTCGAGGTAGGAAAATGTTTTGTTTTTTACATATACAGCTATCTTGTTAAGCACTTAAGGATCAAGACAAGTTTTTTAGCGCTCTAGCTTCTGATGGTCTGGGTATTTTCTTATGTTAGGCCTATATTATGGGCAACATGAAAACAAAACCGCTTCTTGCCGACCTTTTATTTCTTATTTGATAATTCTTTTTGGCTTCCGATTTGAGTTTTCGAGTTAAAGAATCATATGATTTTTTTAGGAGATTTCGATTGCCTTCTGCAACGAAAATGGCATTGAAGTTGTTTTGGACCTCACCCGGTCGCGGTCTGAGAAGACACGAGAAAGAAGAAAGAACAAAAAGATGCCAAAACAGCAGGAGAAGGCAACAAAACCATCAGTGGGTAAGTTGCAGTTGCCAGTGTTCAAGGAAATGCCATCTAAGATTAGAGAAACGCTTTGTAGTATTGAAGGTGGTGAGATGATTTATGACATATATCATGGTCACATACAAAAACTCAAGGCCCTGGTCAGTTACCCACTGCAGGAGTCAATAAAATCAAAGTCTTTCGAAACTTGTAAGGGGATGGCCAGCACCTCAGTTATTTCACCAAAGGACAAAGAACATGTGGGCCAAGTTTGATGAAATATGGAAGGATGAAGACTTAAAGACATAAAGACAGTTCAAGAATCTTTTGGTATCATAAAAATCTTTTGGCTCTTGGTTCTTATTAGCACTCCAGCAGACAATTTCAAAAAGATTCTTTGCTGATAAAAAACCTGATGATACTGTCACAGAACTGAGTGTTGATGAAAAACACACTGTCACATATCTATGTGGAAGCAGTCTGGAGAAACTTACTTCAAAATGTTGTAGTGCGGAAATAAAGATGCATTTAATTATCATATTGCTTCTGCCCAAAGGAATGCCACTTAAAAATCTAAGACAACTTGAAATGAATAAATAAAATTATGTGGCTTCTACATATGAGAATCTCTTGTGGATGAGATAAAAGAACAAAGTTTTTTGCCATCCTTGCTAACGAGGCTTCCGATGTTAGTAATATCGAGCAAATGGCCATGGTTTTGCGGTTTATTGATAAAGACTCAAAAATTCGAGAAGAGTTCATGGGCTCTCTCTGGAGAAGCTATTGCCAAAAACGATAACAGACGCCATTTCTGGATTTGATCTTGATATGCAATTTTGTCGTGGCCAACGTTAGGATACAGGATACAGGGCTCCTATGAAAGGGCCAGATATGTTCATCGCAGTTATAATATCTTAAATTTGTGTGTTAAGTCAGGATATCATCTTTCTGTTCTCAATAAAATGACGAGCAATGTGCCTGTTGTTGTTAGGATACAGGGCTCCTATGAAAGGGCCAGATATGTTCATCGCAGTTATAATATCTTAAATTTGTGTGTTACGTCAGGATATCATCTTTCTGTTCTCAATAAAATGACGAGCAATGTGCCTGTTGTCTCGGAATTTTTAAATGTACATCCTAAACGTTCTGCGGTTTTGAAGGAGAAAGTGAGCGATTTGCTGCCTCATGCTTACCACAATTGGTTGATAGATGTTTGTCGGATGGGTTGCGCGAATTGATGGTTTGGAAATTTTTATTGAGATTTTTTAGGCAATAATTGCTGCTCTTGTGGCCATCAAGGACAACGTTAATAAAACATGGAATCCAGGTGATATGCGCGATGCATCCGACTTGTATCTTTCAATTAACGCGTTTGAATTCATTCTAAGGTTGGTAGTTGTTTCAAGCAGCTTGGAGGTCATAAAGAACTAAAACTATGGATGTGGTTAACTTAATTCAAACGTGTCAACAAAATTACTCTGTTATCAATAAAGCCTGGTTCTCATATGCTCGTGCGAAATATCGATTTCTGTTCTGAACCGTCTTAAAATGTACTTGCAAAACAATATGAAAGAGGACAGGTTGAATGCATTAGCGTTTCTTCATGTCCACAGAGATATTGTCATAGACAGAGAGAAAATTATTAACAGATTTGCACGAATACCTCCTAGGAGAAATAGGCTTCTCTATATAACAGGAGAATGAAACGAACAATAGATAACAGTTTGATGAAATTGATGGACTAGTTTAAACTGAATCATGATAACGTTTCTTAATTTTAATGATTCTGGTCAAGGAAAGCCTTCCCTGCAAAGAATGAGGGAAAAACACCAAGCGGAATCACAACGGTGATGACAGAAGCGTTGCGTTGTTAATGACAGAAGCGTTGCGTTGTTAATGACAGAAGCGTTGCGTTGTTAATGACAGAAGCGTTGCGTTGTTAACAAACATAAAAAAGAAATGACTTTTCCATAGAGTGTAATACAGCCAACACCTACTGATAATTAACACCTACTGTCATCTAGGAAATTAAAGAAATGAGATTTTTCTGGTGTCCTTATTTCCCTTGCTTATAACTGTAGATTCTGTGAAAGGTACGGACGGCGCAAAAGGGTTACAAGAAGATGTTCACACGGCCTATTAAACAAAGTTGAAAAATATGCACCCTGGGATGAAGTTCTCTGACAGTGCTTTTCGCCTGCGACTCGTGGAGCAACTTCTAGGGTCCGCAGAAATCTACCGCCCAGGAATGCATGTTGCTAAGGGTGACAACCCAAGAAGGCTAGTTGGCAGGCACTTCCCTGCAAAGAATAAGGGAAAAACACCAAGCGAAAAGCAAGTAATGCCTGACTGTGTTGTATGTTTGAATCTTTAAATCGAGAAGCTTTAATTCGAAAACATTTCCCTGCAGGCGAAGACAAGCACCACAACGGTGATGACAGAGGTGTTGCGTTGAACGATGACGAGTTTGAAAAGACATGAAAGTTTCTGACAAAGATTTAATGGATGATCAAGAAACCCAAAGAACTATGGAAGTGTCTAAAGTCTTTAGGATTGTGGTCAGGGAAAGAGTCACCTTCCAAAATTTGCCTAAGCAACAAAGGTAAACCATGTTTTGATGATGAAACAAATGCCGACATTTTTAAGGACTTTTTTTCAAATCTAGCTTAAACGGTCCTCTCATAGACCTTAACCTCTCTGAACCATTTGCAATGGTTCCCATTTCTCTCAAAATTTTGGGCGGTTGACTGTGAGCTGCTTCTGTACGCAGATGATTCCTGCTTAATCTTTGGAGACAAAGACATTGAGAAATAGATATCATCTTGAATAGAAACTTTGACTCTTTGTGTGATTGGTTTTTGGAAAACAAACTAAGCATTCGTATCGGCCGAAAAAAAAATGTAAAAACCTAATAAAGCTTAACTTCAGGAGAGGTGAAATAGAGATTAAACAGCACTCAATAGTCACATATCTTGGAGAGAAAAAGCTCTCTGGGAATCAATGGCAACTACAATGCTTAGAAGAAAAAATGGCAAGCTGAAATTTCTGTATAGAAAACAAAGCTTCTTGAATAACTCCTTTCGTAGATTGCATTAATGCTCTTATCCAACCCCACTTTGATTACGCATGCACCTCATGGTTCCCGATGTTGAAAAAGAGGTTGTCCAAAAAATCCAGTCAGCGCAGAACAAATACATTCGCTTCTATCTGAATTTAAACAACACAGCACATGTTGGGGCAACAGAATTCAAAGCTATAAATTGGCTTCCCACAAAAAAAAGAGTCGATCAACATACATGTGTAAACATAATAACATTTTTCAAATGAACGGCCCCAGCATATAATGACGAAATATTCCACCCAATCGATCAAAGCCGAGTGACACGAAGGTCCAAGTTTAAATTAAACCTTCCATTTTGCAAAAGTAACACTGGCCAAAAATGCATGTCCTACTTGGGCCCAAAAATATGGAATAGCCTATCTTCTGATTTAAAATGAAAAAATAACATCAACTTGTTTAAGCACAAGGTCAGAGACAACTTTTTTCCAAAATATACAGAGAGAGGAAAACGACGTACATGTGTCCTACTAAAACCGCGCGTCCTCTCTCACATTCATGATTCAGCCTTACGAAATTATGCTTTATCCAAAAGCACATAAAAATATATTGTTTATATTTTTTTTGGAACCACCTCTAAGGGGACCATTTTGGAAAAAGGTCATTTCGATCTAATAATGCTATCCCTGCCACTATTATTAGGGGTGTTTTTAACTGATATTTATTAAAGTTGTTATGTAAATTGTATTGTATATAATTATAATAACTATTTGATATTATTTTAACCATTGTAAATATTTAATTTTGCGGCGAATTTTAACATACATACATACCTTGAGCAATTGGGTGAGTAAATGAATTCTAGGCTTTTTCTAGATTTTTAGAAGCAGTTTATTATGAAGAAATAAATACGTACTGACAGTAATGAAATAATATACAGACAGGGGCGGACTCAGGACTGTCGCACACGTCGCACGGAAGATAGTCAACTTTCCTAAACTGCAAATAATTTCATTCTTGTATATTCTTTATGTATATTAATTTAAACATTTATTTACGATTTGATATCTTCAACAAATTTAAATTGTTGCATTTACACATCAATAATACTACGTGTTGAACCATAGAAAAAATCACCAGATTAAATGTTAAGGTGGTTGTGCTCAAATATTTCATAAGGTGGTGCTATAAGACACACAAACTTTAAAGACTGTCCACACAGCCTTGATGGTCATTTTGTCAAGATGAGACTTGCGAAACTTTAAATGAAGTATGTCAATGAGTACTGGCAAAGTATACAGTTAATTATAATAATAATTCCAACTACCCCCTCCTTACAGACCGGAGTTACGTAAAGTTGGATCATCTAATAAACCACAAGAAGCAAATATAATGTACGTAACAATAACAGCCATATAATTTTGGAAACAACGTTTCCGACAGGTAGAACGTGTTATTGTCTGTATGGATCGAGAGTTTTTTCTGTCTCCAGTATTTTATAGATACTGGAGACCCTCTATGTGACCTGTTACATAATCGTATTCTGTACCTGTGATATCTAATCTTATAAAGGTAACTTTCTAATGTGTATGGGGATTTAATTTTAGCATATGAGAGATTCAGCAGATTCATTTTATTTGAGGCCTGTGTTCCCTCAAAGAAAAAATGTTGGTGCTCCAGTTTTAGTTTGGTCTTGAGTGTATTATCTATACTGAGACGGTTTGCATTCTCCAGTTGCAATAAATCCTGGTTGTTGATTCCTTGCAAATCTTATAAGATATACAACAGGGATAATCCAACTATTTTGCTCTGATGCCATTTTATAAGTCTCGCTCAGTGTGTTAACGATAAGCTCATTATAAACACATTGCATTTTCAGCAAATAAATTGACATATAGAAAGGTTTTAGAAAATGGGAGGGGCCTGATAGTTAAAGGCCTCGAGCGCCACTAAAGAATGCAAATCTTTTATCAACTGCCCTCAACACCTGTTTGTTTTCACACTTCTTGCAGTTCATATAATAGAAGATTTCAGGAACAATAAACCCATAAATAAATTCATAAATATTTCCATGGAATATTAATGATAGAATGAGGAGTGTTCTTTAACTGTAAATTTCAAAATTTTATGCTTGAAATTATATACAGCCAGACTGACTTGCTTTTAAAAATTTATTCAGGGTTAAAGCTGATGGAAATTGCCTTTATAGTGCATCATCTCTTGCAATAAGTGGCAATGAAAATTCTGCTAATGAATTGAGAGCATTGACATCAGCAGAACTGTTCT
>JAYJMH010090011.1:0-31168 GCA_036873815.1 Phacellophora camtschatica
AAATGATTGCATTCTATGAAGTTTTTATCAGCCTTAGTTTAGTGGATTATATATATATGGATCTGTCTATTCTTTGGTTCTATATTTATATTGTCTTATTGATTAACGTGTAAATGATTGCATTCTATGAAGTTTTTATCAGCCTTAGTTTAGTGGATTATATATATATGGATCTGTCTATTCTTTGGACTTATTGTTACAAGAGATGACTATGTAGTGTATCGAGTAAGTTAATGGTTAGTAGTGGGAAATTTTTAAATAGAAAAAAGTATTCATACAACATGAATACAATTTATGAAAATTTATAGAAATGAGAAATTTATTTCAATACGTTTTAGATAACGATGATAAACGTATATCGGAAGTTTAAAGGATCAAGTGATTTAACTGGCAAGGTGAGAATCGATTCGAATTAAATTATTTGATTTGGTGTATATCGACATGTTCGAGGAGTGAACGAATTGTCAGAAAATTTGCTTTAATTTTAAATTTGCTTTTTTGATATTTTCAGACTTTTGAACTGTTTGATTTTTTTTTACTGTTTTTAATTTTTGAATTAACAATAATTGATACAAAAGTAACAATGTAAGGTAATAGCAGTGAAAAAAAGAAAATATATTTTTATAGACATGTTTCATATGTTTTAATTAGTTTGCAAAGAATTGGAGGCAAGGACAAGACTCTATGATTTGCATACTTGAAAGCCTTTCAAATTTTTGTTCCCTTCAGAGTGTGATTAAATTTTAAATAAAACCTAATTATATGTATTTGTTTTTGAAGGTATTTGTATCATCTGGCCTTGGTGAAATGGGTTGTGCACAAGCTTTGGCTTCTATCATGAACGGATGCGTAGGAATAATTGCAGAGGTATTTTCAACTCAAATTACTCAAATTTACCCAATCAATTTATCAAATTTATATAAACAGATTTGCTTCATCGTGAAAATTGCGGGACATTTTCTCGAAGCTCCCCTGCTCTGTGGCCGCCATTACTCGCTTAGACGCTCGATGCAAAATTATATGGTCTTTCAAGCACTGTGATTGTCCATTGACAGATTTCAAAATAAACGCTGCTGATTGGTTGAATCATTATTCATCCTTCCTCAATAATTTCATTAATTAACATAAACATTTGCGAAGAAGAATTAACATAATTATTACTGAAAATAGAATAAATTAAACATACATTTTTAAGAACATTTGATTGTTACTTTTTCAGGTAGATGGTGATGTTATTGAGAAATGGCAAAAAGAAGAGTAAGAATTTGAAAATAATTTTCTGCTTTTCATTTCTTGAGTTGTGAGGAGTTTGCTTGCTGAACACTGATTTTTTAACTGAATTTTCCTTAATTATGAAATTGTGTGTTTTGCTTTGCCTTGGGTTTTGTTAAATAAATGTTTTGAACTATTTTAATCACAGATGGATTACAGAGGTAACTTCAGATCTAGATGAGCTTATTTCAATGGTTCGGTAAGATATAATTTATTTATTTATTTGATCGGGTTTTTGAATTTTGAAATACAGTCAAGTTCCTCCTTCAAGAAACCACTTTCTGAGAAACTCAGACCATGAATTCTAACCAGAACAATATGAAAACAATAGCTTAATTAAGAGAGAACAACATCCTTTGTTGGCAAAAGGAATTTCTTAATTCTAGGACTTTATTGTACGCCAAGATTTCGAGGATTGAATAAAATAAATTCTTAAGAAAATTACACTGTGTTCATGAAATTGTGTCATTTACTCATGGTCATAGAATGTCGTTTAATAATGACGTTTTTTCTATAGAATTTAAAATGTGTTCTTTTTTTGTCTTGCAGAAAAGGCAAAGAAGAGAATGCAGGAAAATGTATTGCTTTTCATGGAAATGTTGTGGACGTTTGGTATGTTATTTTTCAATGAATTAGAATATTTGTATATGCTAATTTATACTTGCATTTGCATTTTCTAAGCACTATGTTTCCTTTAGTTGGTCCACATATGTAAGTGCTGGTCTTCCCCTCTTCTTAGTTCCCTGCTTCGGTTCCCAAAGCAGCATTTGCCTTACTATTTCGTCCTTACTCCTCCACATGTGCCCTATGAACTTCAATCTCCTATCCTGTAGTACTGTTGTTATGCTGCTGAGTTTTTCACTTGGGATTTACTTTTGCCATAATTAAAATTCACAGCAGCTACAATTAGAATTAAAATAATGTTTTGCGGTCTCTCCAACTAAAACCAATGACTGCTCTTAGCATTCGTGTATATGTGCCATCTAGTCTGTTGTTCATCGCTTTTGTAAGTATCCAGCTCTCTGCACCATACAATATGGACATTCTTTAAATAGTTATTATAAAATCTGATTTTCTTAGGGAAAGATTTGTTGAAGAGCTGGAAGAGACTGGTGAAAGACTTGTTGACTTAGGGACAGATCAAACGAGTCTACACAATCCATTCTATGGTGGATATATACCAGCACAGGTATGTAAACATTTTTTATCAATCATTGATTAATCAGCGCTAATCAATCAAGCAATCAGAGAATCAACCTATCATTCA
Organism: Phacellophora camtschatica; assembly: GCA_036873815.1. NCBI lineage: Eukaryota > Metazoa > Cnidaria > Scyphozoa > Semaeostomeae > Ulmaridae > Phacellophora > Phacellophora camtschatica. The sequence goes on from JAYJMH010090011.1 coordinate 2,540, forward strand.
ATCGTGAATTTTTGAAAAGATATTTTGTCACAAGTTTGTGATGGTGAAAAATGTAACCGTAAATAAGGAATTAGATTAGTGACATTTGGTAGAGAAATTTTTGCTTTCTTGTTACTTACTTCATATCTTTAGTTACTTACTTTAAATTTGAAAAAAATTATACTGGGTGGCCTAAAAAAATGTAATGAGGGGAAATGCTTGTAGCTCTAACAATTATCTATTTCGGCGTTTAGTTGAAAAGCCAATCTATACTTTGTGATCTTATTTGCTCAGATTGACTTACGAATACCCTCTAAAAATCAAGATTGAAAAACAATTCGAATCATTCGTTTTTCATTGAAGGATAGGGAATTATTACCTCTTCTCAGTGCGGTTTTCGTCCTTTACTCGAAAATTTGCCTTGCAACTGACATGGAAAAATGAAAATGCAAACAAGCAAACGTAATTACTTTATGAAATATTAAGTTGATATTTTTGGAAATTCAACTACTCATTTCCTCAGACAAAGGGCGGACTGGAAAGCAAATTACTAACTTTCATTGCAGAGCGAATGAATCGAAATATTTTTGAATTTTGATTTATAGAGAGTATTTTATTCTTATCAGTTAAATATTCAAGAATCAGAAATTATGATGAAGAAAAAGCCTGAAAAATTTGCGAAATGTGTACAGAAATGCCTTCGACATCATATCCTAGCGATAAACAAACTTGTTGAAGCTGGTATGATATTTTGGGAATATGGAAATTGTCTTCAACGTGAAGCCAACCATGCAGGTATCGTTATCGTCCTCTATCTCTGCATTTTATTTTTTTTATCTTAATTCGCTTTTTGTCGATGTTGTAAGTAGCTCGCCAAACATTTTTACGAGTAAACGAACGTATCTTTATATGCGAAAGACTTGATGAAAAATTTACAGTCGTGTAAGAGAGCTAGCTTGCAAAGATAAATCAATTTAACCAGTTTTGTAAAATTTGATAAATCCAGGCAAACAGAAAAATTGAGAATGATTCAACACCATTTTTTATTTGTTTTGCCAATTAAAATTTTATTTTGGGGAATTTAGGTGCTGACATATTGAAGCCAGATGAAGAAAAAACTTTTAAATATCCAACGTATGGAATTGATATTCTCGGGTAAGTTTTCCTGGACTGTTTTTATCAAAGGAATGGAAAGTTTTACAATGAACGACTGCTGTTTGAATTGATTGAAGCTTTTAAAAATTATTATTAAAATATGAGGATGGTTGAATGTTTTTAGGCTACTTTCGCACTGCTCCTAGGCTACTTTAGCACTGCTCCGTATTTATTTCTACTCGTTTTCATCGATGAACACTGCTCCGTTTTCAGATGAATACGACGTTAGTTCATATTGCTCCAGCAAAAGATTGTTCGCGTATTCAATTGTCTCCGTTGTTTGTGTTTCACATTGGAAACAGAGCGTATTCAAAACATCATTTTCAAATTTATCATTATATTTGTCAGCGTATTCAAAAAGCTCCGTTTACATAGCGGAGCAATGAGAGCGCAAGACAAAAACGGAAAATTTTGCTCTGTTTTCATATAAATATGGAGCAGGGCGAATGGAGTATGGCCTAAGTTAATGATTGAAGATGGCCAGGTAAGAAATGTTTTGATTCATTGCAATTTGGTAGGAAATAAGTGTTCTTCGCAATTTGGTAGGAAATTTCATGGGGGAGAAATCAAACAGGTCTCAACAAGTGACACGAGGAGCAAATTATAAGCTTGTAATGACCCGACACCTATTGGCCAGACCCTTGTTGAAATGCTTCAAATTAAGCTTCTTCAAATTTAATTTCATTCAAATTTTTTAATGTTTTGCAATTTTATTCAAGAGTGAGATTTTTGTGTATTGATTTTAATATATTGATATATTGAGAGTGAGATTTTTGTATATTGATCTTCTACATGCTTTTTATTCACAGTGATTATTTGGCAGTTGGTTTCGCTCCTTTGAGGTATGTTATACGAAGTAATTTGTTACCTGAAAATATTTAATTAATTATGTTAATTATTTCAAATTATTACGAATTTTACAGGAATTAACATAGCAAGAAATTGTTCACCATGAATGTTAATTCATAAATTGTCACAAATTGTACAATTTTTATAATTTTTCTATGATTTAAGAAATTAAGACATTATTCTGTAGAATTTTACGAATATATTTTTGTTAGATGGACGTTCACAAGCGGGAGTCCTAATGATCTCGCAGCAATGGATGTTGAAGTCGTCAACATTTTGGAAAAAATTGCAAAAGACAATCTTCAAGAATGTAAGTTGGAATTTGTCAACTTATTTTGCAGAAATATTTGACACTATTATCATTGCTATAATAATGGACACGGAAATTTACGTTTTAAGTGGCAAATAACATAAAATCATAATCAATGTGGCTAAAAACCGTCGTGAAATATTTCATATATATATTATATCGAGAAACAATTTGTCATTTTGTTAATATTTAGCTAACTTTGCAAAAGATTGTGTAAAATGCTATTCTAGAATGAATTCTCAACAACCGGCTATTACAGGATTCCCGCCATTCTCATTGGCCAATCGCAAATGTCCCGCAGATTTATTGCAGCCTTGTATAACACGATACAAGGCCCATTTTAAAAAGGCTATCACATTCGAAAAAGAAAACAAACAACAAATTTTATTCAACCTCATGCCTAAGGCTATTTCATATAATACTTCTATACTTCAGTGTATTTCTTCTAACGTGAATGAAATAGGCCTGGGTACGAGGTTGAACTTCATTCTAACGATCTGATGCTAAAACGATGCAAAATATACTGCAAATAGCTAAATAAATATAGACATCTTTATTTTCAATATGAAAAAACTAGCTATCAGGTAATAAAACCTGTACTGACCGGTTTCGTTTTTTTTCTCACAAGCTCGGTCTGCTCTTTAAACATCGGGCTTTATATTTTCCTGTGCAACAACGAAACCGGTTAGTATACGTATAGCATAAAGTTCTTAAATTATATTTAAATATATTTTCAGTGCCACCAATATCTCCTTTGAGCATTCATGACTACTACAATGATAGTATCAAATGGATGAAAGAAGTTAAAAAACACAAATGGGTATGATTTTAGATTATTTTGTTTTGATACTCATATTATTATTAGTTTTCATAATCATCATCATTTTAAACTGCTGTATGATCCCAAGAAAACTATTTCTGTGTGCAGGGCTATCGCTCAAGCTCCTTGAGACTACAAATATCAAATTGTGCATAAATCAACGTCCCAAGGGCAAACTTAAAGTTTGAAATATCATCCAGTCATCTATCACCATGTTTACCTTTCCAAAATTTGAAATTGAAATTGCCCTAATTTGTGAAATTGCCCTAATCTTAGTTTGAAAAAATGATCATTTATTTTCAGTCCATGTTTTGACATTAAAACAATCTGCTTGCTTAACTGGGCTTTTGGAGTTTTAAAAGGGTTTTGAAATTTTAAAAGATTCACTGATAAAACTCCACAATTCAATATAGGAGCAAGCAGGTTGTCAAAACGTTGGCTGGAAATGAAGGCGTTCCGTTAAATTGACTTTAAAGCTCACGGACGAGTGCTTTTTTAATTTCAAGTTTTGGACATGATTGCAAATGACTGGATTATATCCTAAACTCTAAGTTTGCCCTTCTGGCGTCGTTTTGAGCACAATTTGACATTGCTAGCATCGTGGATTTTGAGCCACAGCTGTACAAACAGAGATAGATAGAAGTAAATGTGAAGAAGGAAATTAAGTTATCATTTCATAAAAAATCTGCTTATTGTAACTGCAACAAAATCAACGTGAACTTATGCGAGTTATAAAAATTTTCTACTGCAGAATTATGGAACGCAATCAAGAATGTTATATACAGATGAGCGTGGAAGGAAAGCAATTGCTCTTCAGTTCAATAAAGCAATTAGAAATTACACTGTCAAAGTAAGAATAATATGTTATTCACATAACTACGAGCTGTTTTCTGATCTATAAGGAGGGCTGACTCGTGTTCTTATCTATAAGGAAGGCTAGCTAGTTTACTTATCTCTTAGGAAGGCTGACTCTTCTTCTTATCTCGAAGTAAGGCTGGCCTGCCTCCACATAGACAGTGGAAGGAAAGTAGATACTCTTCAATTTAATATTGAAGCAATTATAAATAACACTGTTAAAGTAAGAATAAGTTGTTGTTTATATGGAGGCCAGCCGTCTCCTCCTGGCTCGTCTTTGTATTTCTTAGAAGGGTGGCTCGTCTTCTTATCTCCGAGGAGGGTTGGCTAGTCTTCTTATCTCTTAGGAAGTTGTATTTTGGAAATTCATTGCTGGTAATCTTGTAAAAATTTGGTTTCATTTTGAAACTCAAAAAAATGATTTCAATGTTCTGTTCAATAATTCATAATTTTTCAATTAAATTTTTCTTTCTTTTTTATTCACGATTGCACGATGTTTTGTTGTTATTTTTTATTATTCCTGCACAGGGCCCGGTGGTTCTTAGCAGAGACTATCACGATACATCGGTCATTGGAGACGCTTTTAAAGAGCCATTGAACACAAGAGAACATAAAAATAGATTTCAAATAGGTGAAGAGTTCTTTTTTAGTTAATTTTGTCATTTAATATTTCAGCTTGAAAACACTTTTGGTCTTCTACGCTTAAGCTAGAAAGTTATCATATTCACATGCTTTTTCATGCGTGTTTTCACTGTAATCATTTGCAAAAAGGTTACTGAAATTTTTGAAGGTAGCAAGTCAAACGCAAATATTTTAAAACATTGTTTTTGTTGTATGATGTTTGAACCCTTTCTCGCCCGTATTTATTACCAATTAACAGGCAAAACCTATTTAAATTTCATTTTGCAGGGGGTGGCACATACAAGTCAACGTAATTCAAAAAATATACTTACGGTAAAACATCTGAAAATAGTATAAAGTTCTATCCGCGTTTACCTCCTGAATCTGTGACATTTTCTGTTGTTTAGTAATGGGCCATATGACCAATCCAGGGGTCAATATTTCAGCTACACTCCATGTTTTGAAAATATTCAATTATTTATTGTTTTTTTTTAGATCTGACTATTCAAGATTGCATAGGGGACAGTTTTAGAGGGGCCACGTGGATATCCATGAGTAACAGCTTTAGATCTGGGCTGTATGTTTAATTTTTTTGAAAATATTATAACTTAAGAAACTTGAATACACAGAATATAATTTCAGAAATGGATTCAGCATGTCAAATTACCACTATTAGCAACAACAATAAATATTTTCACTTTCCATTTCAGTGGCACTTTAAAGAGAATGAACGGACGTAAATCCAGCTCATCTAAAATGAACTTCCTATGACAAAGGAGCTTTTGAGTTTGATTGGCTGCCTATTTATAGATGCTGCGTCGCGCAATTTCTGTATCCGTTGATTCTCTTTAAAGCAAGAATTATAATACAGAAACCTAAAACGAGAATTATAAATTGGTCACTTTTTGTTCATTTAATTGTGAGCACGATAATATAACATGGTATATGATAGCATATTCATAATAGCTATGTGTTCAAATGGTATGTTTTTGTTGCGAAAAGATGCAAGGGTATGAACAAGAGATTTTTGAAACATACGAATTAGGTCAATTGTAAGAGATTAAAACTTGTGAAATAGAAATTAAAATAGTGAATTAAATTAAAGCAATAAAAAGGAGGATGAGAAGGAGGGAAGAACTTATAAAACAGACAATTCCTACACTCTATTTTTGTTGTGAGAAGATGCAAGAATTATATTTTGGCTTGCTCACCTCCCATATAAATCATGAGTTGATTTAACAAAAGAATGTATTGTTTTGTCAGATCTCACCAAAAATGAGCCAGCCCTAAGTTTATCAAAAGGTTTATTTCATTTTTTAGAGGCCAAATGATTGACGGTGGATTTGGATTGGTAATTGATGGATCAGAGGTAAGATCTAATTTATAATTAAGTTTTACAAATATGTACTTAACAGCATGTTCAGCATCATTTATTTTTACAGTAATTCTGAGCTTAAACCTTCATATAGTTTGATTTAAACAAGATGAATTTGTGAATCACATACCAAGAATTTATAATTAACTAGAAGGGAATTTTACAAACCTGCCTGGATGTTGTGAACCAGATTTTAGCATTACGTAAATGACGTTTAAATTAAATCGATCGAGAAACTTCTGGGTAAAGGTAAAGTCGAAAGCTCTGATCATACGTATTGCAAGAGGCGACCGTGTGGTGTATCGAATAAATTAATGGGCAGCATAAAAGATGTCAATATTTTAATATTTTTTTTTGCTAGCTTCTGGTTCCTATATTTCTTATTTTGTTTCTTATTTTATTTATTTTAGGAATCTGAGAAGAAAGCAATGATAACTTTATCATGGGACGTCACAAATGGGGTTCAATTTTGCATTATTTAAATAATTAGTTTAAATGAATAACCATGAAGTTCTCAGAATTTAGGATTTTAAGTCTGATCTAATATCGTTTTTGATTGTTAGGTTTATCCCTGTGTTGCTTAGCGACATTGATAATTCGCTACGAGGCAAAACTATAAAACAATCAAATGAATATATTTTCGTTATGTATCCTATCAATAAATTGATAATGATGATAATGAGGAATATGCTTATTAACTGACTGATGATGTGTTTAAATATTTCATTTATCATAGTTACTTCTTAAAATTTTATAGAATTATTGTTCTTGGTTCTGTTTTGAGAGAAACATTTTGCATCGTCCTCGCAAATGAAGAAACATTCTTGTCCCCTGTGCTAATTGAATTCTCTTTCAGTTTGGATTTTGTAATGAATGTTCTTGCTTTTTAGAACTAAAGAAGCTTACGTTTGGTGCTGAAACTTTGGAAGAAAAAAATGTTTATTATTGATGTCCGGCCGTAGGTTTCTTAAAGCCCTGGCCCGAATGATGTAACATTTCATGCAATATTTGTTGACTGATTTTGTTGTTTACCTTTCAGGTGGCAAGACGAGCTTGGATGGGAAACTCAAATGCAAAATCAACAATTAAAAGAGCGATGAAAGACAACCACCAAGTTTCAGTGACTGTTCCGCATTCAAAATCAAGTGGTATCAAATCGTATTCGCGGTCTTTTCATGGAGGGCTTGGCAATAAATAAAAATGATGAATTTTGTTGTTGTGATATTTAAAGTTTTGTTTTAAATTCTGTATAACTTTTTGGTTTTTTCTCTGTTTTGATTTTTCTGATGTATATACCCGTTTTCCCAAAAAGATGTAACAGCTTTGATCAAGGCTAGCGGTGCGAGTTTTACTCAAATTTATTGGAATAATTTTCTTTAATTTCTTGGTAGTCAACTTAAAGATTGATACCTAGTTTAGTAATATTTGTGCATCGAGAGTTGAGATATTAATTTTGAAAGTTCACGTTTGCCTCCAACCCCAAACCAGAGGTCTAGATTTTGGTTTAAACTGCGTTTTTGGATCTCCTACTGGGTGTCCCAGAAAAAGGTAACAGCTTTGATCAAGGCTATCGCTGCCAGTTTAACTCAAATTTATTCGAAGCAATTTTTAAAATATTTCTCGGTAGTCAACTTGAAAATTGATATCTATTTTGTTATTATTTGTTCATCGAGAGTCAAGATATAATTCCGAAAGTTTAGATTTTCGTATAAACTGCGCCTTTGGATCTCTTAAATCACAGCGTTTCACGAAATGAATGTAATGGTGCTTGGAATCACGCTCAGAAAAGAATCCAAAAGCTGAAAATTAAACGCTTATTTATGGATGCAGCCATTATGAAGTGATTTGTCTTTTCACATAATTTTTACCAAAAATCTACCAAAATCGAACAGCGAATTTTAGTTTTCAAAAAATTTAGTAATGGACAACTGGTTTTCAAGATTCTTTTTGGAATCATTATTCATAAATGTTTTTGACCACCGTGATTCAGAAACTTCTACAACATGACCCTTTTTGATAACGTAGGCTAGAATCAAAACCTCAGCTTTTGAGTGGAAGGCAAATTTGAACTTTAAATGTTACCATCTCAATTCACAAACGACCAATGTCAACAAACCAGATTTTTACTTTCAAGAACTATCGAGGATTACTTAGAAAATAATTTGTTATGGAAATTATTTATTTTATGTTCTGATACTCTCAGCATTGGCCATGATCAAACCAGTTTCCATTTTTTGGGACAGTCAGTATACAGTATTGACACTGGTCATGATATTGAAGTTGATGTTAGTTGGAAACAGAGATTTATTTGAAACTTTCTAGTGGAGAAAATGAGAAAATGAATGCTTTTAAATTTACGCTGTATCCGCTATGATTAAACATAAATTTGTGTTTCGTGTAACTACAGCATCCAAGCCAGCCATAAAACAAGGTTTTTTTTGTTGATTTATTCACAGGAACGTTTTCTCGAATAAATATGTTTTGAAACTTTGAAATTGTTTGAAACAAGTTTCCTACTTCAAGTTTGTCATACACGAAGTACTCTAGAAACAAAAACAACCAACGCGTCAATTTTAAAATGGCGGACGCTTCAATTGGTGCAGCGGCTGGAATTCCGAATGCAAATCAGCAACAACAAACAAATCCTTTGTCGAGAAAGTTGAATAAGATTTTAGAAACAAGACTTGAGAATGATAAGGTTTGCTTAATTATACTATAAACATGTTTAATTGTTGTTTCCAGGCAGGGCAAGACATATAAAAATATAAATATAAAAAACATTTTCCGGCCTAAAAAACTCTCGGCCCTAAAACTAACAACTTTTTATTTAGTTTTCATTTATTTGTTGTTCGAAGTGGAGTGAATAGATTGTTTAATTTAATAGTTAGAATGATAAAAATAGTCTATCATGTTTGAGGCATCCCAAAAACTACTGTACTATACAGTAGGTACAGTAAGAAGTACGTAGTAAAAAAAATATGGAATAGACTATATATATTAAGTAAAAATAAATAAATACACAAATTATAATGACAGTGAATCAAATTGATTGATTGATTTTTCAACTGAGACTTTCAATTGAAAAATATGGATTGATTTTTTCAACAACTCACTCAGTGATAGCAAATATTCACATAAATAATCTTGGAAAAAATCATAAAATTTAATAGCAGCTTTTTTAGCTGAATAGTCTGCTCTAAAAAAGTTCATTTGAATTTATTTTTGACAGGAACTTGTGGATGCACTTAAAGCTTTGTCAGTGTTCTTCAATGAAAACACTTTACGTACAAGACGAAACCTTCGGAGCCATGTTGAAAGGAGAAGTCTTCTCACAAATGAACAATTTGAATGTCAGTTTAGAAGTGTCAAAGAGGTGTTTAATTGTGTTTAGATATTATATTAAAATAGCATATTTCCTTGATTAAGAGCCCCTCTTGAAAATAGGCACCCCCTTTGAATAAGCACCTCTCAATGAGATTAAGATTTAAATAAGCCCCCCCCCCTCCTTCGAATAAACATTTCCCATTTGCTAACATGGGAATCTAGCTGATGATTATATCTGCTCTTGGGGCATGGTGTATGAAGTAGCCATATTAGAGGGAATATTGCTAAGATTGGTATTACTCTCAATCCTTTTATTTTTGTTATTTTATCTTTTATTCTCACTGCACTATTTGGCACCAAGAAAATATGTTGTTGTCATGCTCAGTGTTCGATAATTAAATTGTAAATTTAGCCCCCCACCCCCCTCAAATAAATGTTCACTTGATTAAGTGCCCTCTAAGCAGTGACTGGGTGCTTTATCAAGGAAATACGGTATATGTACCTTATGATAAAAAAAAACATGGGATGTTTGCCTGCATATTCTTTGGTTAAATAATGAGTAATGAGCAAACAATATTTGAATATTTTAACATAGTGTGGGTAGATATAAAGTCAACTTAGATAAAAAAGTTATTTGACCAAAATTGGTCATGCCATTTTTAAGTCAAAAGGGATTTTGCTGGAAAAGAAAAACAAAGGAACTTTGGAGAAACTGGTCTGCCTTTTATTCCTTTATTGTCATATTTATGGTTTGCTGTTGTCTGGAAAGAAAGGAACAAAATGTAAGGTAAAACCTGGATCATCACTGTTTCCAGGAATCACTTGCTACTTTGTGAAGATTAGTTTTTAACTATTTGCTTGTAAATAAGGGACAGAATGGTTGATTTGAAGAAAAAAAATTGCTGAACTTATTTGACCTTCGATCTATCATGTAAGTATAGAAATGCAAAAATTGTATGGTTCTTCTCAAACTTATAAACCGGCAGACATACCAGGTTTTTTTTAGTCACCAAATATTATTGTACATGACATTATATATTATATCTAGATTACATACATTCAATTAAATTGCAAAGTTTACTAAATGTTAGCATATTTTTTTGTAAGCAATTAGATTCCATAACTGCTGATATAAAAGAAATGGATACATGTTGCAAGGAAATGACAAGTCGTCTTAAAGTGAGTAATATCTTGAAACATCACAATTTTGTAAAAATGTTATTTTAGAAAATATAAGAGATTTTGCAAGCTTTTGGTATGTTGTAATTAAGTCATAACATTGGGCATTGATTTTTTGCTTAAAGCATTCGACTCATAAACAAGAGAAACAATGGTTGAAATGCTCCCCCCCCCATCCTCGTCTATGGTATACCTTTACTAACCACCAATGCAATGAGGCTTTATATATCAACACTACTGCAACAATCATCACTGCTGATGGCGTAACAAAAAACCCCTTCAAGATTGTTACGAGATTGAGATTGTTATTTCTATTCATCGTTGTGATTGACTATCTACTTCGTCTTTCTCTGGGCAGCATGCACGTGAAAGGAATCGAAGAAGAAGCTGCAGACATCCAGCTAAGAACCATACTGATCTGGACTTTGCAGATGAGCTCGCCTTACTGACACAGTTAATGAAGGATGCACAAGCAATCTTTAGAGGAATCTGCTGCCCAAGTATGACTGCTGCCCAAGTATGACAACAATGAGACAAAGACAGAGTTTTAAGTACAACCTTAGAGCCAGAAGATCTTAAATCCACATCTGGTGCCAACATGCAAAGAGTGGACGACTTTAAAAGTACCTCGGGTCCTATATCATAGACTCTGGAATGGACTTCAGAGTTAGAGTTGGGTTGCATGCAACAAACTAGATAAGATCTGTTGCTCTTCTATCAGTAATAATAATAAAATCCAGCTCTTTTGTGCTATATTCTTACTATATGGTGCAGAAACTTGGATATTGACAACACGTCTTCAAAACAGATTAGATGGGACATACTCTAATTTACTGCGCATAGCTCAAAACGTCAGCTGGAGACAACGAGCAGCTCTAAAGAAGATCTATAGATATATATGAACCTCTTTTCCATCTCCCGGAGACTTACTCAGAGATGTGTCTAATTCGCTGAACACTGTCATCAAGCCAAGAACATGATTATATCATCCTTCCTTCTCCAGAAACCTGCTTGAAGAGTTTACTCTAAGAAACACACTTTCCCCGGAATTGAGACTGCGAAACCGAAGAGAGCAAGGCAAAACCGTGCTGTGTGAAGAGAGATTGTACAGGGATTGACTCCGACCCCACAGTCAACGGGCGATGATGAAGTCATTACGGAAATTTATTGTAATTTGTAATTTAATTTATTATAATTATTATAAATAATACTTACGATCATTTTGCTTATATGTATTATATGTTAGTTGTTACAAATTTAACAGTGTAATAAATCAGTTTTTTTGATTAAATATTTTCTTTCCAAAGGGATCAAAGGAAATGACATCAGATCTAATTGAGAAGACAACTAAACTCCAAAATGAAAGGTATTTTGAATTGTTTTCCAAATTGAGAAAAACTGCATCTCGTTTGATTTAAACCAATGAATTACTTTTTCATAATTTTTTAATTCTTTTTTTAGAAAAAGGGTTGAAGTTCAAGCTAAAATTGCCGATGCATTTCTTGAAAAATTTCAACTCACACCAGAAGAAGTAAAAGTTTTAAGAGGAAGTAGAGGAGTTCAACTTACTGAGGTATAGACTACAGTATAATACAGCAGCACTTTAGACTACAGTAAAATACAGCAGCACTTTTCCCCAAACTTTGGGAGCATGGTCTATTTACGGAATTAAAGTGAAACATTTTTTGAAGTCCCAGTTTTTCTCTTTATATGTTTCTTCGAAGTTTGTAACTCAAAATTTCCCCCAAGTTGATTAAAACACGCTGGTCCCAAATGATTTGAATAAGGCAAGGTTGACTGCATTTTTTTTCTTTGAGTTAAAAAATATTTGTTTTTGCTTCAGGATTTCTTCAAAGCACTCACCAGGGCTAAACAGATACACCAAGATTGCAAGTTGCTTTTGCGTTCAAAGCAACAAAGGGCTGGGTGAGTAGATGTTTTACATTCTGGTGTATTTTTGAAATATTTTATGGTGTTTCAATACTTATTTCATGAAAACGATTGACTTGAGTTTCTCTTTCTATTTAGTCTCATCACATGGAACCGAAACATTTTTCTTCTGGTACTGTGTGATATTGTTTATTTATTTTTTCCTTAGGTTGGAAATAATGGAAACAATGGCCCTGTATCAGGAAACAGCCTATGAGAAGCTTTACAGATGGACTCAAGGTGTGCTTTTAAAAAATTGAGTCCGAAAATTACGACTAATCTTGCTTATGCTTTAACATTACGATAAAAAATAATTAATTGATTTTCTGATTGATTAATCAATTGCATATACATGATGCTGTTTACATTTTTAGATGAATGCAGAGCAATGACAAGTGATGCTCCAGATATCACTGGTGCATTATGTCGTGCAATGGAAGCTCTTGAAGATAGACCAGTGTTATACAAATACACTCTAGATGAGCTAGGTACTGCAAGGCGATCTGCTGTTGTTAGATGTTTTATAGATGCTTTGACAAGGGGAGGTATTGTATTCATTACTTTTTTTTTTCATGAATTTATTTTTGATGTACATGATTATATCTACGTTGTTTGTCAAAAAATGCTCGTGTATATTTACTCCCTGCTATTTTTAGAAAGTTTAATACTTTCTATTGTTTCATTACCAGCACGTTCCTTCTGCATTCAAAACATTCCTAATTCTATTCAAAATCACCCAACCGTGGGAAATCGCTTTATGTAAAAACAATGGAAAATTTGAAACAATGTAATTATGATTGTTTTGATGGCGAAAGGAACATGCTGTATATCTTCAAGATAAAACATGTCAATTTTTGTATCAGCTTTTATTGCAGTTATTGTGTACTTGTTTTTAATAATTTTTACGAAGGTCCTGGAGGAACACCAAGGCCAATTGAATTGCATTCTCATGATCCAATAAGGTGGGTTTTCTTGATATTTAGCTTAGTATTTCATTCATTAAATGTTACTGATTATTATTTTTTCTTTATTTATCAGATATGTTGGTTACATTATTGATTGTTATTTTTCTTTATTTAACAGATATGTTGGTGACATGCTTGGATGGCTCCATCAAAGTATTGCAGGAGAAAAAGAACTCCTTTTAAGTTTATTACGCAGAACAAAATCGAAAGGTAGGGATGTACTACTCATCGGACCCCCAACGACCCCGGACCCGATGACCCCAGACACCGGAAGTAAAGTTTTTTATATTAGACATATTAAGGTATACTAAAGTTTTTCTCAATCTACAGTTCCATATTGGATGATCCGAGCTTAAGTAAAAAATCTTCCAGCTCAAATGAAAGAATCCTTTTTGCAAGGTAGTGTTGTTTGTTGGAAATACTTAATTGAAAATACTTTCTGTAAGATCTAAATGATGTTTAGATCCATGACGAGTTCAGGTACAATTACAACTGGGAGAACAATGGAATTTAAAATTCAAAGAATAATATTTGGAAACTATTGTAAAATATTGGAATAACAAGCTGAATACTCGGAATACTGGAAAATATTGGAAAATATTGGAAAATATTAAAAAATATTAGAAAATATTAGAAAATATTAGAAAATATTGGAAAATATTGGAAAATATTGGAAAATATTAGAAAATATTGGAAAATATTAGAAAATATTGGAAAATATTAAAAAATATTAGAAAATATTAGAAAATTTTAGAAAATATTAGAAAATATTGGAAACTATTGTAAAATATTGGAATAACAAGCTGAATACTCGGAATACTGGAAAATATTAGAAAATATTGGAAAATATTAAAAAATATTAGAAAATATTAGAAAATTTTAGAAAATATTGGAAAATATTGGAAAATATTGGAAAATATTGGAAAATATTAGAAAATATTAGAAAATATTGGAAAATATTTGAAAATATTGGAAAATATTAGAAAATATTGGAAAATATTAGAAATACAAGATGAATATTTGGAATATTGTAAATTATTGGAAAATATTAGAAAACAAGATGAAAACTCGGAATATTAGAAAATAATGGAAAATATTGGAAAATATTGGAAAATATTAGAAAAACAAGATGAATACTCAGAATATTAGAAAATATTTGAAAATAATGGAAAATATTATACTAGGAAATGAACCGAAGAAACTTTGACTATTTGTGCAAATAGAAAATGAGGTTAACAAAGAAAGTTATTTCTTTATCTAAATCACTACCCAACCTTGTACTTGACTTGAACTCGTTCTAAATCAAAACTTCTTTATATTTAGATATTTCGATTAATCTGGGTTCTAGATTTTATGTTTTATTTATGTTTACTTTTTAATTTTCGTTTCAGGAAAAGAAATAACAGTAAAAGAAGTTTTAAACCATATCTCAGAAGGTGTTTCAAGACCATTCAAGGTACTTTTGTTAATTTAATTCATTTCATTATGAAGGTAAACTTTTAGTGCAAGCAGTCAATAAATATTATTTTGTATAATCATTGCACAATTGTTTTATTTTATGTTTGCTGTGATGATGATTTTCATATGTCATTATTTATTACGTCATGGATGATTCTGCCATTATTGTTCTGCCATTATTGTTCTGTCATTATTGTTCTGCCATTATTGTTCTGCCATATTGCAAATCTCATTTGTCATCGTTTGTTGAGAATAGCAGTAATATTTTCTCTAAACGAAGGAAATCTTACTGTGTGGCATTATCTAAATGTTACATTGAATCTCAACAAACAAACAACACTAAACTCAGCCATTTATTCGGAAACATCTGTCAAAGTTTAGGTTAAATACTGCTTAATCCCCTTGGTTTTCATCATCCCACGCAGCTCTGCAATTTGCATACTTTTTAGTTGCCTAGCAGCTTTTTATATCTCTTGGGAAAAGTGTTTATAAACTTTTAAAACATCTTACATTTTAAAACATCTTGCACCTTGTTTCGTAGTTTAATTTACTATTCAGAGAACTGAATACTCTTGTATTCTATTCTATTCTATTTTAAATTTTTTGATTTGAAATAATATTGTTTTCCCATGAAGTGATGCATATTTTGTCTTCAACTTACTTCGTTTTACTTTTTTAATTAACTATATCATGACAGACGCAAGATTAGATTTAAGATTAGATGCTACAGTTTGTTTTTCACCAGCTATCGTCAAATCCATAGAAAAAGGTTATAGGAATTTCAAAACATCAAAAAATTGTCAAAACATAATAACTTTTATCTCTGTGAAATTTTGGTGGGAAATAGAAAATATTTTATATTTGCGCACTTATTTGTTTGAAATGCAATTTCGCATGTTTTATGAAGCGCATGCACTTGTTTTATAAACAGCATGAATATATTCAGAATAAAATTTTAGATGTTTTTTGAAAACTCTGAAGCATTAATGATTAAATTTCTTATACAATTTGTTTATTAAATTACTGATTCTTACATATTTTTATCTTACTAGGTGAGAGTTGAACAGGTCATCACTTCAGAACCAGATGCACCTGTTTTGTTTCGCCTTGGAAATCTTCTTAAATTTTATAATTCACTTATTAGGTTAGTTTTTTGTGGGAATAATCCATATTTTCCCCATAATCTCGTTTACCTCTCTGATAAAAAGCGATGCTTAACATTTTAAAAACATTGGATGAAATAATTGTTCTATGAAATCGTTGAAAGGACGAAATTTATTTTCAATAAAAATCCGAAGACGGCTTTTCGTATAATTGTTTTCCGTTGTAAACATATTTATTTTGGTTTAATAAAATTAATGCTTGTTTACTCGACCATTTTTGCGAATTTTTTCAGTGAAACTTAAATTAAGTTTTTAATGTGTTTTCTTTTACCTGGAAGGGTGATATGGCCCGTTACTGAACAACGTAAAGCGTCACATTTTTAGGATGTAAATGTGAACACAACATTATATTGCTTTCAGATAGTCTGAAATAAGTTTAATTTTTAAATTGTTGGTCTGTATGCACTACCTCCTGCAGAAGGAAACTTTTGTAAGATTTGTCTGTTAATTCGAAATTGATCAGGGTGTGACGGTTAAACAGAGCTGCAAAAATTTCCCAGAAAATTTTCAACCAAAGTTCCCAGAAAATAAAATTATAAATATTGAAAAATTCAGTCTAAAGCTGATCAAATACCTGTCATTTTGGCTGAACCGAAAAGGATAAAATTAGGTTTCCGTTGCTCACTCCCAATACCCCAAAACGACAGATTGTATCACCCACGATGATCTTTCCGTTGTTCACTCCCAACACCCCCAAAACAACAGATGGCATTCATTCACTACGATCTTTTGGTGTCTATAACATCACGAGCTGCTGCCAGCTTATTTTCTGACAGAAACTTCCTACGCTATTTGTCAGGTTCCCATAAAGAAATTGCTATTTAGTCAGCTACTCAATTATTACAACCGTTCTTTGTGTATTCTTCTATCCTTTATGAAGTTAATTTTTGCTTTTAAATTTTTAGCCCAATGCTTTGCGAAGAATCTTTTGTTATCACAACTCTACACGAAATGTCAGATTTATGCCAAAGAATGTTTTTTAACAGTTTGAGTTCTTGGGGAAATAAACTTTCTGAAAAGGTTCGTCTTTTTTTGTTTCTCCTGTTTTTTCTATTTGTAGATTTCAATGATTTTTTGTTGGAAATGTTTTTTGAACATATATGTTACTTTTTAACTAAATTTGCTCCATGTCTATTTCTTTTTTAATCCGAGAAAAGGAGAATACTGATAACACGTTTTGAAGAGTTTGGTTTGATTCTTTTTTTCAGTTTTTAGTTCCTTTTTCTTAGTTCTCAGTTCCATTTCTCTGATTTTAAAGAAATATACTTTAGGCAAGTCCACTTTTCAACAAATGTATTAATTCAAAGATTTTGACTCGATTTGTTTTTTTTTCATGACTTTATTTCGTATTTTTGGTGGTATGGTAACAAGCTTCAAAAACACCAATTAGGCATGACTAAATCAGTAGAAATTAAGCATAATTATACAGAATCAAGCATAATTATAGCAGAAATTTAGCATGATTAAGCAAGCGAATCTGCCACTGACATTTCAGCAAATTATCAAAGAGAAATGTTGTGCCGCTTCTTTTTGTGATTATTTTGAACAAGAATGCTTGTTTAATCTTTTAGGTTGAGTTACCCCCGTCTGATCTTGGTCCAGGCACATCAGTACAAGAAACACTTTCATTATTGCGGGAGGTATTATCAAGTCATGATGCAGCTATAACACCATTAGATGAAAGACAAAAGGATTACGAAAAAGTAAGCAAGGACATCGTTTTCTGACAAATTTGCATTAAACAACAATCAGGTTCATATGAGAGGTACGAGGGAAGCCTCAAAAAGATTTTTGAAGATTTTTGTGAGATTTCCAGTAGTGTATTACTCCTCGTATTCACATTCAGTGCATGAAAAAGATGGGGAATTTGTGCTATTTAAACCTGTTTTCAACCGAGGAACCATTTTCCAGAAATTTTGTTTTCAATTTCAAGTTCTTAAAGGGAACTGAACAGGCGCAATGCTTTCTTTGGACAAAAGTTCTTGCACTGAATTATGATATATGGACACTTTAGGTTTCTTTCACCTTCATATTTTGTAGAGAGATATTTTTTGGTGGAAAAATTTTCACTGCTGAAAACTTAAGAAGAGTTTTTTACTGTTTGAGATATCAATACAAATATATAAGACCAATATTTCCTTCTGAGAGAGTTTTTTTTATTACTTTAATAACCTGCGTTTTTATTTTTAAAATTATTTCAAATCTTTCAGATATTGTCTATGATGTTAGATCCTTTGTTGCAAACCTGTGCAGTGTCAGCAAGTCGGCTTAATACGACAGACATGGCGACATATATGGTGAACTGTTTGTATCAAATTCAATCGACTTTAGCAGTTTATGAGTTTACTGACATTAAGATTGAGATGCTTGCTGGACAGGTATTATTGCTGTTATCTTGCTGTTTATTTTATGTTTTTTGTAAACTTGCATTCTAAACATTTTTGTGTAGAACTTCAATTTACCATGAAAGCAAAAGTATAAATCTTTCGCCATAAAAGCAAAACTATAAATCTTTCTCCATAAAATCAAAAGTATAAAACTACTGTTATATGTATTGAAAGTTTGTATATATATGAAATAAAACTGTGTATCTTGGATATATATGTGCAAATATATTATATATATATTTGGTAAGGTAAATCTTCGTACAGAAGTGGGAAGAAAAGCACACTTTATAAGAATAAATATTATATATAATAATAATAATAATAATGATAATAATAATAATAATAATAATAATAATAAATGTTGATTAAGGGGCTGGAAGGCCAAGGCCTATAACACTCTAATTGTCTATGACTACTAATCTAGTTTATTTTGAATTTGAATTTTGAATATCCATGTAGTCGATCAAAGAGTTTTTCGAACGTTATCACGTCTTTTGCTTCGACGATGTTAGCTGACAAGCAGTTCCACTCTTTTATAATTCGCTGAGAATAAAAGTTCTTTCTCACATCTAATCTGCATCTATTCCACACTATTTTGTATTTATGACCCCTTGTCTTATTGTTGTTGATCTTGAAGAACTTTGAGGGGTCAGTGTCAACGAGGCCATGAAATATTTTGTAAGTTGTGATCATGTCACCGCGCTTTCTCCTATACTGAAGAGTTGGTAATTTTAAATCTACAAGTAAAGCTTAATACAGCCTCTTTTCGCGAATCACTGGTGGGTGGGTTTACCTATCTTTATGGCCCAAAATGCCCTTTCCAGCTTGCTTTTTTAAGGCACATGTGCCCTTTTCCCCTTCTAAACAATAGATAATGCCCTCTCGAGAGTCGTACCCCCTTTTTGTTACGATATAGGGCATATAATAGGAGGTCGTCTTCGAAGTGAAAGTGAGAATTGAATGATGTCAATTGCTATGTTTTGACACAATGTTTTTGTTGAACAGAAAGAGAATTGTGTAGCAAGTATTGCATTGAACACACACATTTTTTAAAAACGCACTCGTTTACAACAACATCTCTTCTTCTTTTGCTAATCAACTTTATCTTTCATAAAAACTCAGTACAAGATATATTGCTATTATTATTTATATGGTTGCATTTAAGCTAACGTAACCTCTCACTGGTCACAAAAACCTTATGATTTCTTTCATAACCTGGTCATTATAATTGTGAATTTCATGCGAATCCATATATATTCCATTCCTATACGACCAGTAAAAGCTCTTCTTAAAATGTCGAAAGCGTACTCACCAAGTGTAAAATCCTCGTATAACATCTTATAAAGATCTGACATCATGCAGGCTGTACTACCACGTTTGATTCTTCTTAAATCCACTTAAATTTCTTGTCCCAAAAAACAAAACATCAAACAGTTTTTTCGTGTCTTTAAACCAAAACATGGAAAGAAAGAATGAAACAGCATCGAATTATGTTCTCGAAGTTGACAGCAACCTCAAAGTATATACTTGTTTTGCATATATTAACCATTCGTCTTTATCATCAAAAAATTGTGAATTCAGAGCTAGCTGAAAGATCCTGAAACTTATCAGATGGAAAACACAAGTTGTTTTCACTCAATGACAATTTTTTGGTTGCAAGCAATGCACACGCGACTTCGCGAATTGAAGAAATACCGAAATGCAACCAGAACCTGAATAAGAAGCGTTTGCGTTATTTACAAAAGTTTTTTAACGACGGGGGTGCTTCATTTTGAGAAGTTAGCAATGAGTAACCGACATATCACTTTAATAGTTCTTAATTGATCTTAAACATATAGTGCCTGCTGCCACCCATATAAATATTTAATTTTTTATGAATTATGTGTTTGATGCAGAAGAAATTTTTGTGGTTAAACAAAATTATAATATTATAATAAAAATATTATCATATTTTAAAAATAAATTTGTATATTCAACCATTACTTACGGTATTTCATATCTTATATACTATTTGGTATAAATTAGCTGCATGGAATTATTTTAATATTTGTTTAGCTATGCGAGATGGCTAATAGACTCGTACTATGGCAGCCAAAAGAGGGAAGAGCTGGAAGAGGCAGAAGGAGAGTCACCTATGTAGATAACTTGCTGCAGGATGCTAAAATGGATAATGTAGAGGAGCTAAGGACAATCATGAAAGGCAGAGCAGAATGGAGAAAGCGTGTGAACGATGTGGGGCATCCTGATGGACGGCCAAATTAAGTAAGTAAGTTAGCTGTGTTATAAACCAACTTTGAAAAAAGAATTAAAAAAAAAACATAAAAAAATGTTTCTTACTGGGATTCTTACTGGTTTATATGTAGCATATGCGTGCACTGTTGTCCTGGGTGTATATACGTGTATCTTGTTAAATGCACTGACATAAACTTTCCTAAGAAGTAGTAACCATTTCGAAGTAGAAGTAAGACTGCATGTTTGGCTATCTAAAACATACCTTTACATTGAAATTTTTTTTAAATATAAAGCCAATAAATGTCCCATAGTGAGTAAGCAGCTCCGAAATAACAAAGAGAATACGAAACTAAGAAAACATAATGAATTCACACACATGATGTCACATCAATTTTCTCATGACCACGCAAGACGAAGATATTATAATGTTGCCTTCATGACAAACGTTGATTTTCTGTCTTAGTCATCTGTGTTTTTGCCTGGAGGAGAGTAACGAGGGAAATTACTAAAAAGGAAGAAAGGAAGAAAAGGGAAGAAAATGATACGAAGAACAAAGATGGCCTACGAAGAACAGTCAAATATCAGGTTAGAAAATAAAGAAAGGGACACAAGAATTTAACAGATCAAAAGACGGAGCATGGGTGAATTTGTGGATCAACCAGAGATTGACAGAGTAATTAAATGTTTCTAACAAACATTATGCTGTTTTTTGTGAAGTTTTTTGTAAAGTTTTGATGTTATCTGTCATACCAAAATCTCTCATGCACCATCAGATCTAAACAGCTTATGTGGTTCTCTTCTAACCAAAATTCCTCAATTCTAGCATATTCTATTCTGCGATTCGCATGTTTCATTGTAGTTGCTTGTAGTCATGTAACTTTATAGTAGTGCCTTATGGCAATATAATATGGTATGAGTTCGGTATACCTTAAAGGTAAGAAAATAAGAATCCTCCTCAATTATAGCATTTTCTGGTTCTAACATATCCTTCTAACCTGATTTTCCTCAATTGCAGAATATTTTTCTACTTCAATGCATACGAAATATAAAGAATATGTTGTTGTTTTGTTGATGTTTGTTATTATGCATTGTAGTTTAGCAGAGTAGCAGACATGCCACTGCATGGCAGTGCCTCATGGCTGCATTAAAACAAGAGAAATAACAATTAGAAGAAAGACAAGACAAAAGAAATAACAATTAAAAGGGCACTGGACTGTTGTGGTTCTATATATGAATTTTCTTTTCGTACTTCAATTATTCAACCCCCCGTTTTATAATAGTCAACAAGCACGTGTGATGGTGATTATGATATTTGATTGACGTTCAATCGCCTTTTTACAAGCTGTCTTAAAATTTTGAAAAAAGTGATTGACACCTGTGACTGAAAAGACAATGGTAAAACAAAATGTTTAAAAAACACCTGCTCTTCTTTGCAATCTCTTCATCATCTTATTTGGCAATCAATCAATCAATCAATCAAGCAATCAATTTTTAGAGAGCATTTCAAAAGATCCAATATATACTTGAAAAAGTATATTTGTGCACGGTAAATTCTCAGAAATAAGAACAGGTGTTGGTCCCTGAAGACCAGTTACGCACAAAATGGTATGAAAAGATACATCAAGTCATCAGCCAGTTCCTTTCACGATAGAAACAATTCAAAATCATCCAACTGCATCGAATTGCTTTCAGAAGAAACGAAGGAGAAATTCGAAACAATGCAATCAGAATTGTTTTGATTTCTAAAAAAGCAGGCCGAGTGTAGATCTAGCTAAATTTACAAAATGTTTTATCCATTTTTAATTATTGCAACTGGTATGAAAGTATGCATCTAGTACAGGATCGTGAACCTAAATTTAGAAGCCTCCCGAATTTGATAGCATAAACCCCATTTTTAAATAGACTACCATTAAGAAGGATTAATTAGTTGGACATTAGTGGTTATGCCAGAATGTTGAGGAAAAAAGTTTCAATTTATAGCTTCAATTTATACTTTAGAAGCTTATACTTAAATTGTTGAAAATCAGGAATCGTAGCTAATTTTATAAAGCTTTAAGAAGAGGAATTTTGTAAATATTTTCATCTACATTTATGTTGTTTCAAACTCATCCTGGAAAATCGGAGGAGCAAGAGGGTGTGAGGGAGCACCGCTCCCCAACCAAGCTACGCAACTATTTTGTCTTAGATAGCAGCACCTGTACTGTGCATAATTTTCACAGCAACATGTTTTATGCCTTTTGTATTTAATTCTATTAAAATACACTTCAAATGATTTGTCAATGTATTAAACACACGATGTTAATATGATGCACACATTTACTTCTGAAAACAATATCAGCATGCAAATCCTCTGATAAAACATTTGCTCGCAGAAATTCTAATATTTATAGAAGCAAACTAATTAGTGAAAATTTTTTGAAAGTCATAACAGCAAGAACGCGCCGCTAGGAAACCATGTTTGAAAATTAGCGTGTTTGGTTTTTCAATATTTCGATATGCTGCTAATAATTTACTAGAAAAGTCTATCAGTGCATCTCTACTAGATGACCCAAAACAAATGCCGGCTTTCAAAAATCACCAAAACTAGAGCGCGTCACCAATGAACCTCATTTTTGCATTCTCGTGTACACGAAAGGTTGAATTAATTTTAGAAATGTCAAATACTTCACAAGCTTGTCAATAATTGTGAAATTTTGCCACTTTGAACACGACCTGGTTTTGATGCATGGTGTAAGTTACATTGACAAATCAATAAATCACTTTATTATAACTATATTACATAAAATTTAAAGTTTATTTTACATTCAAATTACAAAAACTTTGCAAAAGTATAGCACAAAGTCAGGTTTTCAAGTCGAAATTACGTCTTCATTCAATCGCGTCCTAAGCATAAAGGCAACTTTAAAATTTATTTGATCTTTTCCACATTTAGCTGAAAAAGAAATATTTTAAATTTGTAGCAAATTCTAATTTTGGTGATTTTTGAAACGTCGGAACTTGTTTTGGGTCACCTGGTATTATTGGAAAGTGATTCAAATTAACTATTTGGATCAATTTCCAACTTTAATTTGTAAATTTTTGCTCAAAATATCATCCCGTAGTTTCCTATAAGTCTGTTTCGTAGAAGCAGGGTTCTTACTTAACATTATAGATACAAAATGGGAGAGTAACAATATTGCATGGTATTTGTCCTTATCTTCACAATGATATAGTATTAACCTTACCCTCAAGGTAGGGCCAAACTGGGCAACATTGTTGCCCGACATGAGCAACATATCAAATTCGCTGAATGTTGATCAAATGTTGCTCAAATGTTTCAGCTTTGAGCAAAATAGCAAAACTAAGCAAGCTGTTACTTTTTTAATATCCGCCATAGCTAACTTTGCAAGTCAAACAACAAAAGCAGCAGTTTGTTGCTTAGATGTTCCTCGACAAAGTTGCCCAGTTTGGCCGACAGTTGTTGCTCAGCAAAGTTTGGCCGACAATGTTGCTCAGCAAAGAAAACAGAGCAGCAACATGGAGCAAGATTACCTAACATATGTCGCGCAACACTGTTGCCCAGTTTGGCCGTACCTTTATACCTAACTACATAATTCTATCGGGAAAATGTTAATTCATGTGGCGTATTTTCCGAATCCGATTTTCAAATCCAATTTGATCCGATGTAGAGATTCTTTTTATTATTATTATTATTATTGTTTTCAAATTTCAAATGTTTATTCACATGTTAATTCACAGGCTTATTCGCATATTAATTTTAGCCAGGGAGGGGGAGGGGGCACTCAACTATTTTCCATACGCGGATGTCAGTCCGATAATTTAAGGTAAAGATTTTTCAAAATATGATTTGAAATTTACTTTTAGATTCATGTGAATCGGTCATCAAAATTTTTTGGATATTTTCTTATCAGAAATTTAATTCAAATGCTTTTTGTATTGAATTGGGCAATCTCCCTGACACTACGAAACATAACTATAACCTGTATATATCGTAGAAATATCTAATAATTTTGGGTAAAAAATAGTCTGATTTTGATATTTTTGGGTAACTTAAAAATTGCTTGGATTGACCCCCTCGTAAGAAAAACTCCAGAGTGCCCCCCCTGAAAGATTCATTCTCTCGTTTAAACGAAACGAAAATCAAAAAATCGATGAAGGTATCAGGGGGATTGCTTTTTAAAATACCTGTCGGAAGAGAGTTAGTCTGTATATAGAATACAATACCACGTGCCTCTATCTACTAAAAATTATTGGAATTCTAATTCTAATAGACAATATATCGATTCACTTTTTCAAAATGCAAATGCCGTTCTCTATACTTTGTTTCATTGACAAGCTAGCTTTTCAGACATTTCAAATAAATTTAGAAAAAAATAAGTAATTAAAGAATAAATTACATAAATTATATATAACTGTGTAGACACCTCACATAAGAAGTGTTAAAACTTGATCTGGAGATCGAAGCAACAAAGTCTGCGGATTTTGATAATTATTCGAAGCATCGCTGATTGCAGAAAACACCGTATTGAAAGCAATGCAGACAAAATCGATGGCTTTCTTGTAAGTGGTATCCCTAAAAATAAACGACAGAGAAAACTATATTGAAGGCAATGCAGACGAAATCAATTGCATTCAAGAATAAACTGTATACATAAAAATGAACAAATA
The DNA here is from genome assembly GCA_036873815.1 of Phacellophora camtschatica. Taxonomy (NCBI): domain Eukaryota; kingdom Metazoa; phylum Cnidaria; class Scyphozoa; order Semaeostomeae; family Ulmaridae; genus Phacellophora; species Phacellophora camtschatica. Next base: position 27,809 of record JAYJMH010090011.1, read on the forward strand.
ATGAATATAAAACGTCATATTTTCAGGAGGGAAATGCGGTTAGAACTTTACATTAATTTCAGATTTTTCAATTTAAGTTTATCATATGAATTAAGTTGGTTTGCATGTGCTACCCCCGGCAAAATAAAACTTTCATAGGATTTTCCAGTTTAGCAGAAATATATCCAAGAGTGATGGGGTTAACTCAATGCTTCTTTTGAAGGTTCAAGTTAACAAAATTCAAAAGTATATTTAAACAAGCAATCAAATGAAACAAAAATAAATATAACGAATTGTTAAACATTAAAAAGTTGACAATGAAAAGTTGCTGAAGTAAAATTCAAAAGTTGTTGATGCAAAGATGCAATACGCATACCTAATTCTTGTACTTCTGATTAAATTGCATTGTGGCATAACAAGACTATCTGGATTCGCAAGATATTTGTCAAACTCGATCTAAAAAAGAACAAAATTGCTTTTAAAGTCGATATCCTACACGTGCAACTGGTCACGACACCGTGTTATTTCCACCAAACATATGGTGTTTTATGGTTCAGTAAATATTTCACAATTTAACACATTTGAATCACTTTCAACAAAATTTTGACTTGAAAATTCCTGACAACGAACTAGAAGTTGTTCAAAAAACCTTGTTCAAAAAAACCTTTTGGAGTTCAGACGAAAATTGTGCCTCGTAATTTAAGGAATACTGAGATCGATCTCAGAATACATAAAAAACAGCCATTAGGAAAAAATATTTTTCTGTTCGGCGTACTAAATTGTGGAATGGCCTCTCTGCTGAGTCCAAAAAAGCATCCTCCTTAAAATCCTTCAAAGATACAACTGAAAGTGTTAAGTTTTAATTTGATGTAAAATATAATTATTTAACAGTTAAGATTTTAAGTATTAGATATTAATTGAAATAGGTTTTCTTCCATTTATTGGAATAGATATTCATTGTAAATAGTAGAGGATTAATTCTTAACATTTAATTTTATTGCAAACTGTAATCAGTTTAAGTTTTCGAGAGGAAGGTCCCTAAAAAATACAACATTTTAGTTGAGGGGCAATCTTCCATCTAGATGTTTTTTAAATGAAATGAGCCATTTTAAAATCAAATAAAAAATCCTGACAATATCAGTAAAGATAATTTTTGGTAGAATACTTGAGATAAGAGTATTGTTTGTTGTATAGGATGTACTTGGGGACAAGTTTGGAGTCTGCGATCCAAAACAACAGCAACACAGACAATCTCTAAATGAATAACTCGAGTAACCTTTTTACATAAAGTTCTTTATGGATACTGCGTAACACTTCAACTGATCGCAAGTTGCCACGCTAACAACAAAAATAAGCGAAGAATCCTTAAAAGATTGTAAAATGATAATTTGAAAATATAAGGACAGTTATCTTTTGAAATATCCCTGACATTGAAGATGATATATAGAGTAATTATTATTTAATAAAAGGAACCGAACTGAATTCATCATTAGGTCAAAATAACATAATTTTTCAAATCAACATCCTGATTTAATAATTAATAGTTCAATTGAAATTCGAAAAAACTACTCTTAAAATATTCGACAATGGAATTTCATTCATCTACTTTTCCTCTGAACACAGTTGCATTGCCGACTGAAATTACAGTCTGACAACCGTAGCTGAGCAGTGACACGCGCGATCGTTGAATTTCTAGCACACTTCACCAAAAGAGCATAAAAACTGTTAATAATAACAGTTGCTGAAACCCAAAACAGTGAGTTGACCTGAAGACAGCCCTGTCATAGACACAATTTCATTCATTATTTTCGTTCTAAAAGGTCTCTCCTCTCAATTGTTTTTTTTTTAGAATTTTGGTTTTAGAATTTTGTGACATGGGTGCCAGAGCAACAAAAACTGTCTACAGTTAAGAGTTTCTTCTCATTTGTTTATGATCTTTCACACACCATGTATCAAGTTTTTATCTCTGAATGTAATTTATTTAGAGGTTATAAATTTGCCATTAATGGTTTCTGCAATTTAAAAATACCATAAATTTTGAAATACCATAAATTTTAAAATACCATAAATTTTGAAATGCCATAAATTATACAATACCATAAATTTTGAAATGCCATAAATTTGAAAATAACATACCATAGCTGCCTTGATACAGCCTGGTTCAAGTCCTGGTAATGTCGACAAAACAACCTATAAAACAGTAGGGCAAACTTGATAATACAGAAATATATTCTTGAGTTTGGCTCTCCTAAACACAATATTTTTGTTTGGATATATACAAGGTTAATTTGCATTCAATTGAATTCATTTTGTCACAATTCGTTATCCCATTCTGTAGTTACAAATGGGTGAGTTTGCTGGAAATGGAGGACAGAAGACCATTCAAAAAGTTGGTCAATCATTTACCATTTACTCAATGACAGCGATAGTAACCGGAGATGCCCCTGGACTCGGTATAGTAACCGGAGATGCCCCTGGCAATACTGAAAATGAGTCTCAAACATGTAGACCAACAAACATTTAACGAAGTTCTTCAATCATTCGGCAGGTGAACAAATACTTAAGACCTACAGTCAACAACAACAATAACAATAACTAAAAATTTCATAAATTCTTGAATGACAATTAACTAATCAATTAACACAATAGCATTTAAAATATCAAACAATATGCGTTAAAAATATATGTACCCCCGATCCCTGTGGATTGTCTCTGATAACAGAATACACATTTCCCAATCCAGATCTATTTAGAATGAATGATGCCTGTTCACTGATTAATGTGTCTGAGTGGGCCTCAATCTGTAAAATGAGTTATAAATAAGTTATATCTCAAAATATTTATATTTGCATATGATATATATTCATATCACGGTTATGATATATTTACTCGTTATATTAACACACTCTTCAGATTACGTTAGTTTAAAAGGCGTCAATATGTTTAAAAGGCGTCAATATGTTTATCAATATTTCAATCTAGTTTTAGTTGTAGCCATGTCCCGGAAATATGGAAACTTGCAAACGTATCTCCTATTCACAAAAAGGGAGCAAAAAATGAAAAGGAAAACTACAAGCCAATCTTAAAGAGTATAAAGAAAAAACACAATGCATATAAAAGATGGCTCCTTACCAAACATGATAAAGATTATGAACGGTACAAGAAAATAAATAATTCAACAAAAAGCACCGTGCGAAAGCAGATTCGGAATTTTGAAGCCGACATTGCTAATAATTCCAAACATAATTGCAAGATATTTTGGAGGTACGTAAATTCAAAATTGAAAACAAAGATTAAAGTTCCCGACCTAAAAACTGATCAGCACAACACAACAACAAGCGAACAAGAAAAAGCTAACTTATTAAACGATTTCTTCAAGTC